>DWNE01000071.1:0-41367 GCA_018249875.1 Cecropterus toxeus
TGTATTCGTCTTTGTGTGTCCATGGCACCCACGACACAGGAGAAAATCCTAGTGTGGGGCTATGAGTGTAGAAAGTGAGTGTAGAAAGTGTGATTACGCGGAAATTTGCGCTCAGATAGTTTATGACCTTTGTGTGAGTTTATGACTATTGTTATTACCGGTGTTTACTATACTCATTACCGTGGTAGACATGACCGAAGCAGCCGGAACCAGGGGAATAAACTAGTTTTTTTTTCAAATTTACCAGGTGGCAGAACCAATTTAGTTCGACCAGGAAAGTACCACCGCCACACCTATTTCTAGTGTAAAGCAGTTCTTACGTTTCGGTCGAAGGGTGTAGTTGCCAGCTCACTGACATTTGAGGCGACCTTAGTCCTCGGGAGTTACAGTACATCTGTGATTTTAACTTGAGATAGAACCCCTGTTCTATATGAAGTTGCTTACATCCATGGGCGGCAGTAACCACTTACCATCTGGTGGACTGCATGCTCGCTTGCTACTTCAATCTTATAAGAAAAAACATACGATAGTACTGGCCATAATAATTATCATCCACTACATTGTTGCAAGCAATAGTGAGCAGAATCTAGTATGAAATAACTTCTAGCTGTTTATCAGAATACTATGCAAATTTTATTGCGCGTACTTACACACACTCGTACCTACTCATTTCTTATTTAAATGTCTGATGAGATAAGTTGCTTTTATAATATTGCGAGTATGCAACCACAACTATGGATGATGATTTTAGTTAATAAAATAAATTTTATTTTTCTTCTCCATTTATTGAGTACTTGTATGGCACATTTTACAGTTACTTCTTTGAGTTTAATAGTTCAGTTTTGTATATTTTGGCATATCACTTCCTGATGTAGACATGTATAGCTCGTATGAATACAAGACAGCTTTTACCAGCTTTATAAAGATGCGTGTTCTTTTCTGCTAAAATGATAAACAGAAGTTGACTTGCCAAAATAGTAAGGTCAAAGTTAAAGTCTACCACGGAATGAATCCAAGGGATTTCACGAAAACAAAGCCAGTGCGTTATTTTCGATGTGATGTACCTCATGTAATATACATATGTCGAGGAAATTTTCATAGTAAACTAAAGGGAAAGTTTTTCGAAGGATAACGCTTCCTACGTGATCCTTATTACATTAAATGCCCTCGCAAAAATTTTCCTGTGGCACATATGTACTGATACATTATTTATCGACAAGTTGCAGATCAAAATAGTTCAGAGCATTGAATTCTTCAAGTTTTTTGTGTTGTACTTTTATATTTAAGCGGTTAAGGAAATAATCTAATTATGTATAGTTGTTTCAATTTAAGTTTGTTCCCTTTATCACGATTTATTTACCTGATCGGATAGTGAGGCCAATATCAAATATTCATTAAAAACTTCGCTTGCAGTATCATATAAGTTAACCCAACCCAATATTTTATAATATTTCCTTCAAAATTATACAAATCCTATTGATAATTCCCTTTTTTGTGAAGAGTTCCTCAGTATACTCAGCTCCAATCACCCAATATAGAATTGGCAACGGATGCTTCATTATTCATCTCCCTCCCAGGCGACTGGGCATTAGCATTTTAAATTACGTAAAGAATTTACAAGGTGAAGTACTTCAAGATCTGTAAACTTGACAGAATATATATATGTAAGGTATATCAATAATACCAATTAACGGTCGATACATCCAATAGCCTTGGCTAATACCTAATAGCAGTTCTTGCGTTGTCGTATTCTGGTCTGGTAAGGGAGACATATTTATCCAAGGCATTCCAAATTAGTGCTAAGGAGACGCAACGCATCTGTGGCTAATATCCTTTAAGGCTAGGATACAGATATCCATGGTCGGCAGTAGCCACTTACCATCAGGTGGCCTGCATATTTTGCGTTCTCCACTTCCATATTACGAAAACAAAACAAAACTCTAAGGACCCTTTTCCTGTCACACATGCTTGTGCCCGTGCGCTTTTCCCACTTGCAGGCGTGTTACTTGCTTTCTTTCTACTTGCATTTTGTATACGCACGCATACGGGAAACGTATTGACTGCTATAACTTAATGTTATTTAAGGGTACGATGTGATCCGCGTGCGGAAGTAAACACGCGTGACAAGGACAAGCGGCTTCTATAGATACAAGAATAGATGCCTACACGTCTACACGATCAATAGTTTAATGAAATTCATGATTTTGATAGATGTCCAGGTAAGAACAAGCTCGATACAGTCACACAGCATAAAAAGTTAATGTATTGTTAGGAAATAGTTCTGATATAATATTTTCCTATTTGGAGTGTTATTTACAATTCAATTGTCACATTCCCATCGGATTCGATAAACTGGCAGTTCACATTCGACGCCGGTTAATCTTTTTTGCATTACATTAAAATGTAAAATCAACCGTGAATCATCGGGTAAAATTCAGTGTTACTTTTTTTAAAACAATTAAGAGAGGTATGATAATAAATAAATATAATATAGAGGCGGCAACCATTTCAGTCGAAAAAATATGAGTTAAAGGAGACGTAGCAACGTAGAGAAAGAAACCTAGTTCGTAATGTCAAGAGATTGTCATCAGAAATATGTGTTCAAAATACAGTTCGTTTGTTTAGCAAATAAGTATGCAATCCACCTGATGGTAAGTGGTTACTGCCGTTCGTGGACATCTGTATGCAACTTCATATAGAACAGGGGTTCTATCAGAAATAGATCACAGGTGCGCTGCTACTCCCGAGGACTAAGATACGCCTTATACGAAAGTAAGCCGCAATCACATCCTTCCATCGAAACGCAAGAACTGCTTCGCTAGAAATAAGTGTGGCGGTGGTACCTCCGCGCTGAACTTCTCTGCTCTTACCTACCTTGTAAAAAATACAATAAATCTACTAACTTATTAGATGGTAAATCAAATTAATCACCTAACTTAATTGTGCAGATTAGTTGTCCTGGAACAATATCTCCATGGTTCAAGGTTCTAGATAGAAGGTAAAAAAACGCTAATGATGTGCATGTTTCCCAGAACCATGTATTATTCGGTAACATACAATCCGAGTGTACATTCTAAGGTTGTGTCAGAGTTTATCTCTACGTACGTCGCGTCACGTAACCTACAGTGGCATCCGATGATCGCAGATAACGCTTGTTACATCCGCCATTTTGCCTAAACTGCGAATCCTTCCACGAAATACTGACATAGATACGTACAGGAAATTGGGCGATAAGTTAGTTTTATTTTGTATTAAATATAAGGAAGATAATTTTATGCACAAATTGCGTAGTATCATAAATAACAAAGATATAAAAAGTTGTATATTTCGCGTTAAAGTCGTTGCATTGGACGTTTTGTAGCGTATTTTGAAATTGCTTGATTACGTTAAACCATACTTTTGTTTACGTAAAAAATTTGTTAAAAAAGCCACAAATATCAAAATAGATAAGTCTTATACGAAAAACGATTTCTAAGACTAATAGAAAATATGGTGAAATGCTAATACAAGTTTTACCGCGCCTTTTACCAATTTTAGGAAATTCAATGTTTAGATGGATTTATATGTATTGTTAGTTAAGAATTTAATCCATAAAATGAGTAGCAACTTAATATGATGCGATTGTCGTGCGAAGTTATATCTGCAGTGAAATGTGGTATTCGAATCTATACCTATCATTTTAGTGACATCTGTTTATAGGTACAAAATAACTAGACTTACGACGATAGCCCTAAAACTAGTTCAAACTAATAAGCCCACGTTTGAAGACCAAAACAGGTCTCTGATTTCTCATTTAAGTTTCGAATCATCTCTTATTGATCGTGACGGCATTGTCAAAATGTATCTACATGTACATAGATAGCGCACGGACACGAAATCACGACAGTTATCGACAGCACAAAAAGCGTACATAGGCCGTCACCTGATCGACGTATTACAATTACACTGGTGTTAGATAAAGCTTTTTTCATTTAAGCGCCTATGATAAGCGGTCTCTTTTGAGTGGTGTGCCCATGTGTCAGTTGATTAGGAACGGACAATAATCCAAAGATACAATCAAAAGGTTTCTAGTATTATTTATTGCTTAACAAAAACTAAAAAAAATAATAAAGACATTTAATTATTTTTTAATTCTTGACAAAAATAGAGTGGTGTTAATTATTTGCTATTAAGACCATTTGATTGTATGTACATATATTACAAGCAATATTGCTGTGCGGTTACCAGGAGAAACTGATATCGTTTTTTTTTTGTTTCCAAGGCAACAGTTTCAAGAGATTTAAATACTTACTATTAAATACGACATATTATATTAATTTAATTGTAATATATTATATTACCTCTTTACAGCATTGTGGGTTACATAATTATTTTCATTATACTCTTCTGTTAACTTTAATAGTATATTTAATTGTTGTTTGAAAATCAACAACTATACTCGCAAACATTTGAAATAGTTCTTTGTTGTCCCAATTTTGAGTACTTAGTTTATGGACACCCCATTCTATAATGTAAAGGCGCGCCCACGCTGCGCACGAGACGCTAATCGCTCATTTGGATTACGATTATGTAGAATATGCATGACGGGGACTTTATCGCGCCATTGCTTCTAAATGGATTTAGACGATGAATTCCGTGTTTTAATCGTCTGTTATGTGACAGACGGATAAACGAATAAATGTTGTTGGCTGCGCTTAGAGGCACTCTGATTATTCCGTTAAGGGCCGACTTGTTTTGTAATCTTTTACAGGATAGGCACTTATATTTCGACAATAAAATTATCGAATCACATATAATACTTATATTTAAGTATTTAATTTATTTTTAATGTTATGCATTTAAGGGATTATGGTATATCTATGCTTTAATTGATTTAAGTATTTGATCTATGAAATTAATCGTATGGAATTTGTTAACGTGTAACTGGTACTTACATTATGCAGTTTTAATATTAAAAAATATACTTATAATCGATTTTCTAACAGTCGATTGATATTATCGAATACTTATTTCTTTAATACGCGTTTATGAAACTATTGAATAAAAACGAAATGGTTAGAAGGTTACATAAAGTGCATATTTTATTTCGGTCTATTCTAATAAAGTCAGCGAACTATTGTCTCTGTAAACAAAATGTTACTTTAATTTGATTCTTATTATAAAGAAGTAAATACTGCTACATTCATAGGATGAATGTAATATAGCTTAAACTACGTTCGTCTCAAACTAATTTAACGAGACCAAACAATACAAAAGTCTGGGAAAGGCTTAAGAGAAAGTCACGAGCTTTAGAGGATTGAATATAATTTATAGTGCGTCCTCATTTATCTCGCGCGGCCAAACGTCAGTTGCAGACAAAGGGCCGGCCTCGTGTGAGGGCCATAGAGTAAATAATAGATAGAATTGGCTTTTAGAGTTATACATAGAAATACTAGAAGGTAGAACTATTTGTGGTACCGACAACTCTGACTGGAAGCACCACCATCACACTTCGTCGTCAACCCATTATTGTCCCACTGCTAGGCACGGATGTTCTCTTAGAATGAGAAAGTTTTAAGCCATAGCCCACCGCGTTGGGCGAGTGCGAATTAGTAGACTTCACACACTTTTGATAACTCCTTTTTAGAGAACTCTCAGATATGCAGGTTTCCTCACGATGTTTTCCTTCACCGTTTTATTATCTCATAATTAAATTTTAAGACGCACATCATTTTAGAAAAATCAGTGGCGTCTGCCTGGGATTCGAACCTCGGTCCCTCGATTGAGAGGCCAAGTTTCAACCATTCGTTATCACTGCTATCACTGCTCCCTATTATACTTATTTCTACCTATTGCAGTGTACGCTATTGTATTTTGTTCTCAAGAGTGTGGTAAGGGATATTTATCTGTGGCGTTCCAAGGCCCTCAGGAGTAGCAATGCATCTGTGGCTAGCTTAACTAAAACTCTGATGTAATCTGAGGTTGACTACGGATGTCCATGAGCGGTAGGAGTCACTTACTATAGGTAGACTGCATGCTCGTTCGCAACCTTTTTTGTATATAAATTGCGAAATTATCATTTCATTTCACTCTCTAGCTACAGGAAGAAAAACAGAATGCTGGTAGCACGTGTCAAATTTATACTTTGTAGATACACAGTAGTTTATCACATAAAACTGCATCAGAAAATAGTTTAGATGCCTACTTACATGCCATAACAATTGTTTAATTTTGCACCTAATATTATACGAAAACATTTACACAATTACGCTATACTTAGAGAAATTCCATTCTTTTAACAAAATTTAACGTACATTAAATATTTACCAATTATCTACATTTAACATTTACCATTTACCAACATTTAACATTTACTATTTACTTACATTTTAATTTTTTATTTGTACCTAGTCTTTACCAATCGAAGAGATCTAACATAAGGCAGACTGCAAGACTTATTTCACTTATACCACCAAAACTCCCTAAGGCACGTATTCGGTTGAAATATTAGATAAGGTGAAAGATTACATGCGGGCGGAATTTTCATAAAAAAATTGTATTATGTCGAATTCGCGTGTGGTGTAAACTTCACCCTATTTAATTACCTATAAACATAGAAAGCGCTTATCACATCTAAATATTACTTTAGTATTAACAGTAATTCTGTAATCAAATCGTGTTTCACATCTCTGACCCGTAAATATATATTCAGATAATATTACATTGCGTGCGACTTGATAACGTGGTCGCGAATGGAATATACCAAAATCAATTATTCCATAAATGATTATTAGGGTTGATACTACAATATTTTGAATGTTCGATTACCTGTATAACATTTCCTTACATGTAATAAAAAAGGTTCACCTGTCTGTCAACTTTTTCAAATTTTTCACCCAAAATCAGCTGGTCGGATTTCGATGAAATTTAACACTTATTTAATGTATCTGTTAGTGTATGTATTCCTAATCGTATGAAATCAAAATTACTGGATGAAAATTTATAGCTTTTAAGTAACTTTTAGTCTTTATTTCATTGAAATCTTACCTTTTTTTAAACGAATAGCTAATAAGTAATAATTCAGAAGGTAGAACCAATGTAGTTCGACCGGGGAAGTACCACCGCCACACCTAATTCTAGGGTGAAGCAGTTTTTGCGTTTCGGTTGAAGTATGTGGTTGCCGGCTCACTTTTATATGAGTCCATCGACCATCTCAGTCCTCGGATAGACTTCATATAGAACCCCTGTTCTGTATAAAGTTGCTTACAAATGTCCATGGGCAGCAGTAACCACTTACCATCAGGTGGGCTGCTTGCTCGCTTGCTACTTCATATTTATGAAAAAAAATAAGTATGACAAAAGTTATCTTTTAAAGAGTAAAAACTAATTTACCGTTAATAAAACTATAATGCGAACATTCTGACATAGGTAACACGTACGTGTGACACCTTCTTAATTAAAGCGTGGAAAGTTCTGCCACCCTTAAACTGGGGCCACGGTCGCTTGAACTACTCAAACTCGTACTAGTTTGCAGTATAAGGCATAACTTTTAACGTATCATCGCTTAGGGTAATCGTTGGAAATAATATCCAGACATAGGTATAACTAATCGTATTAGACAAAAATCAGACTCTTATTTTAATAATTATGGGTAGTTACTTCTCTTACTTAGCAGTAAAAGATATTTGTCCAGTAAAGGAAACTAAGCTGTATATCGTAACTACTAAGGTGAAGCAGTAGATTACTTTTTTAAGTAAAACTTCTTTTGACGCGTTGTGATTTGAAATTCGGTGAAACTAAAATGCGTTACATTAAAAAAAAACAAACAAAAACTGTAAAGGATTAAGTCGGTGAAATAATAGGATAGAATACATCACCCAGGATTGTATATTCTCGGTCTATTATCTCTCGTAGGCTAGTTTTTAGAAGTTTCGCTTCTGCCGTATGTAAACACACACTTTTTTTCAATATTTTTTTTTAAATTTTGTGACTAAAACTCCACTACATTGATTCAGTGGAAGTTTAAAAAAAAATACGCTTTCTATACTCAAAGCCCCACAGTAGGATTTTCTCCTGTTTTGTGGGTGCCATGGACACACAAAGACGAATACACAAACACCCAGACCCAGAACAGAAATCTAAACTCATCATTCAGATGCCTGTCTGGCCGGGGATCGAACCCGGGACCCACTGCGCGTTAGATCGGAATGGTAACCGCTCGGCCACGCGGGTCGTCAAAATATATTATACAGGAAAAAACAGGTCGTCAAAATATATAATATAGGACGTATAGTGTTATGTTACCTTTAGCAGGTATTTTTATTTTCTTTCTAATTACGATTTATCTTGTCAGAATTGTTAAAAGATCTGAACACGGCACATCCCTAGTGAACACTAATCACGGATACAAAGCGGTCATTTGCATTCAACGACTCAAGTGGCCGCGGCATAAAGTACGATCTTTGTTGTGGTTTCCCGGCATGTGCTAGCGATTTGTAAATTGTATGACAATTTGATATGTTATTTATGGGACTTCCATTCTTTGCAGTGTCTGTAGCCCTTTTTAGGGTTTCGTACCCAAAGGGTAAGAAAGAACCTTATTACTAAAACTCCGCTGTCCGTCAGTCCGTCTATCTGTCGCTAAGCTATATCTCATAAGCTGTGATAGCTAGACTATTGAAATTTTCACAGATAATGTACTTCTATAGTTGCTATAACAACAAATACTAAAAACATAGTAAAATAAATATTTAAGAGGGGCTCCCATACAATAAACGTTCTTGCCGCCTGGTATAACTAATGGTACGGAACCCTTCGAGCGTGTGTCCGACTCGCACTTTGCCAGGTTTTATATTCTGCTCATATGTACGCGTCTTTATCCATAACCAAGAAGTCTAATCTACTTCTTTGCATGGGTATGCCATAGGTGATGTCGCGAATTAGTTAAAGAAGCTTTGTATTTTGTCAAACCGCCCATAATGCCTCTAATAAGGCGTAGTATAAAGATCTGGCTTAACGTGCCCTCTAAAACACGAAAGGGCATTAAGTTCACCGATTGGCGGTCACATATCCATTACCTTTTATTACATTTTGTAGGTAGAGATCTACGGATACATTTCCTTCCTGCCTGTTCCTTTATTGTCAAAGAAAGACAATTCGACTTCAGAAAACAAAAGTACGTATCTAATGAAGGAAGACCAATAACTCAGTTTACGTTTTCGATACATACGAAGCTCAACGATGCCGTCATTGAAATAAATTACCAAAATGTATATAGTTTAAATACGTAAAAATTAAATTGTATACCAGACTTTAAAGTATAGAGTTAGTATCACTCATCTCTTTTTATTACCTGACTGCGTCAGAAGGAGAGTAATGTTTTTCGAGCGTATGTATTTATGTATGTTTGTTTGTATGTTTGTCCGTTTCTTTGACACGCACTACAGCTGAAACCGCTAGATGGATTGTGACGTACGGCATATCATTAGAATCGCCGCAGCTCTCAGAGTGACAAAGGCTATACATATACAGTACTTGTATTTGACTATTCTATCGAAAACTCATAAAGCGTTAAATGAGATATATTATTGTTAGTTGCGTAGCGTGGTCTTACGCCGCCCGGTGCGGAAGTTGAACTCGCCACACATTATACAAATTTTGACGACCAAAAAAACGACAACATCTAGCTTGACTACCAAAAAAAAACGACAATATCTAACTTGATGACAAAATAAGGTTGCCAAATCTGTTTTTGCCGCCCGCCAAATCTGTTTTTGGCGCCCCTCAAAATGTGCCGCCCGGGGCGGACCGCCCCCCCCTTGCTACGCCAATGATTAGTATGAACAAAAAAATCGTGTTCACAGTCGGGTTTCTGTTTTATTATTTTTAAAAATGTTACTAGTTATTTATATCCCCTTACATATTCGGCAATCATGTGATAAAATGTAAGTGTCATTAATTCTTATAATAGATACGACAGGAAGCCACGCTCCGAACAAAACATTTAGTCACTCAGGTGCCTCGTATATCAGTGTGCGTGACGCACACCACTATCCACCTGCTTTATTTCAATTAACCCTCGTATGAAACCTTAATGCCTTCCTTCGTGACTCATGAAAGATAGACGAAAACAATACAAGCCTCTTATTATATGTTTTAACTATACACTACACACACAAGCCCTTTTATACGATTTATTCGATTACGAGTCATTTTGACATGTAAAATAGTAGTACAAAATAGTCATTTTAAGCTTGATTTCATAGTGATTTTAGATAGTCATTTTGAGCCCCCCTTAATTTTAATGTTTTTTTTTATTTTTTGTACTAAATTCAGAAAGCGGTTAACAGAATACACTTACCTAACAAATTTCAACTCTATAGACTTAATAGTTTCCGAATACAAAGGCTGTGACATACGGACAGACGGACGGACAGACGGACGGACAGACAGACATGACGATATAAGTTAGTATAATACTTAAAACGTCCCTTTTCCAAGCATATTTATTACACGACCCGGGCAAGGTAAATCTAAAATTCGTTATCATAATTTGAAAATTGATCTTGATAATTTTATTTACATCGTAACCCGTTTTATCAAACATAAATACGCTTTCAGTGTTATCGTTTATTTCACTTGCCTTTCCGATGATAACGATATCGGGTTATTTATCGTAATATTATAGTACCCGATATTGCGTGCAATATGCACGATATCGGGTTATTTATCGTAATATTATAACCAGATATTGCGTGCAATATGCACGACTATAAATCGCCCGGTAAGGGTTTCGCTCCATTTTCATAAAAGTTATTTGTAAGGCCGTTACCTGCGCTGTTATAGCAAGTTCATAATTTAAATCTTGCGTAATACCTTTTTAAAGTTTAAGTACATTAAAGCTTGATTTTTATTACGACAACTTCACGACACTTATTTTTGTCATATAACAGCATTATCAAGTGCTTCTTCGTTCTGGTTTAAGAAGACACATGAATTGTTCCTTCGTCTTCAGGGATAGCATATCTGAAGCTGAACTCAGACCAAACGGCAGTGAGTCATGTACCACTCAAGTCAAGTAACTTTAAGTGAAATGCATGCTTGTTTACTTATTGTACAGTATTAAATTAAATTAGTTGAATTAAAGAAGTAAAGTTAATTCAAAATTTGACGTTTCGGACATTATTCATAATACTGACAGTCACAGTGACAGTCGCAACTCGTATATCGGCACTAACGCATGTATTCCAGAATATTACATACTTTCGCGTTGTCACGGGACCTTCTGGAACACTCGTGAAGTACTTAGAGTTTCGTGCTGACCGGTTGCCGGACGATTGCTCTTAAGATTGAGGTATGTATCATTTATTATTTCTATGTATTGCCAGTAGTACAGATGTATTGTAATTATTATTAGTACATATAAAGCCGGCTAACATAAATTGGAATTAGATAAACAGCATGCAGTCTAATTGATGGTAAGTGGATACTGTCGCCCATGGACAACTGTATATATGCGATCAGAGAATTACCTGAGATTACCCTTATTAGCTTTGTTATCTCTAAGGACTAAGTTGAAACGCCGCGAATAAGTTTCCCTTACAACACATTTCAGAATACAGCAGAGAATATTACCACTGTTATTAGGCAGACGTATGATACATTCTGTTAACCATTAATTCACCCACAAAAATATTAGGCTCGATTGAAACTAACTTTTTAGGCAGTTTATCCAATAAAAGTAGTTAAGAAACTCATTGCAACTTTTAATATGCCAGGTGGTATAACCAATGTAGTTCGACCGGGAAAGTACCACCGCCACACCTATTTTTAGCGTGAAGCAGTTCTTGCGTTTCGGTGGAAGGGTGTGGTTGTCGGCTCACTTTTATATGAGGCGACCATCTTAGTCCTCGGGAGTAGCGACGCATCTGTGATAGTTTTTATATACCCCTGTTCTATGTGAAGTTGCTTATGGGCGGCAGTAACCACTTACCATCAGGTGAACTGCTAGCTCGTTTGCTACTTCACATTAATAAAAAAAACTATTACACCTACAAAAAAATATCAATTGGCTCGATTGAATCTAACTTTTTTAGGCAATATATTAAATCAAATTAGGTAAGAAGCTCATTGCAACTTTAAAAAAATACCTGTTTAAAATAAGTAAGGTTTTCTTAAGTACAAAATGCAGTATCTTAATTCTAAGATATTATAACTTTCTAAGTTTTAAGTGTAACACGTAGTCTTCTAACGTACAAGGAACTAATTAAAAATCTAATACGGTAGCTGAATAAGTAAACGCTGGTGACTAAAGTATAAGGAATCCAATTTATATGCAAACTTGCGCTAAAATATTTTTATCTACAAGTATCCTCTTTAAAACTAATTTGTTTTATAAAATTGTGAGAACACGTGGGCCGATGACCTGAAAAAGACAGCGGGTACCGTTGGATTAATTCAGAGGTAATACATTTTAGTACATTTTTTTTGCACCGCCTTGATTTTTCTGCAATTCCTTAATGTTGACTGGCAGAAAATGTTATTAAGCCCTTTGTCCATAATTTTTTGTGGTCAATAAAGATTTAACAAATAAAATGCATTCACAAATTTCGCCTTTATAATATTACTAAGATGTAAATTCGTATGTTATAATGTAGCATTTTAAAACCAAATTACTAGTACCTTATATACAACGTTGCTGGCAGAAGCTGAGTTATTTCACGCGAGTTGAAAGGGGTAGAAAAATTATACCACATTTGAGGTAAATTGTGCTTTTGCTTCATAAAAGTTGAAAAGCCATGAAAAATACACAGTGAGCCGGCAAAAGAACTTAGCAACATGTAATTTGTTTTAACATTCAAATGCGAATGTTCTCACACGTATACTTCAGACCAACGGTGTATAAAACTGCTTAAGTAACTTGTTTGATACGGAATAGTGAAACGTGTAGCGTGTTTTTCGTTTAAGATTTTACTTTTCACTACAGTAAGCCATTAAAAAATACAGTAAGTTACGAAAAAAATCACATTTGTTTTTGTATACTTCTAATAAAACTTTTTTATATATCCTAGAAATTTGACATACATTAGGAACTATCTATCCCAAATATTTTCAATGTATGTTGGTATTAAGATTGTAAAGAAAGAAAAATAATATTAATAATACTGGGAAATAGATTTAAAAAAACAATGCGAATGGAGGTCTTATCACGGTGGTTTCCTTTGGACCACCTTAGGCTGTGGAGTTAAAACGGTGATAAAAACAAGAATAGGTAGCGTGCAAGCAATAGTTTTGTGATTAAATATAATAAATAATTATACACAATATATATGAGGACTTTTCAACTTAGCTATCATAGGTCAACGGTGACACACGGCTCATTTGGTCATTAATTACAAAGCATTCACAGTTCCAATTCAGTCGGAGAATAACCATGGTCACATATGCATGACAGTATCCGTAGCGGATAACAAAAAAATAGAATAAATACCTATATTGTATCGTTGATATTTTATCGCTTATGCTCTTCACCGATGAAACAAGAACTTAAGTCCGACGAAATATAAAACGGCGTTAATCTTCGTATATCGCGTGACACGAAAGTAAATGTCACTCGTTTTATTTCAATTATCCCGTTCCACATTTACCCCAAAAAATATGAGTTGTTATATCCGAATAATATTTCGTTTTGTGTTCTTATGCAAGCTTATGGTCTGTAAATAATAAGTATTATTGATATTTTCGTGAAACTCGCGAATCTCAAATCAATGTTACCTGGTTATTCCATCGCGAGTATGTTACCGACGATGACATTGAACACGGTAAGATATAAATTTAATAAAGAAAAATACTTAATGTTTCTATTTTTCTTTATTAAATTAATTTCCATTAGAAAATAAATTTCCATTTTCTCTAATAACATTTTCTTTTATTGTTATGATAAAAATTGATTTGCAATATACCAATGAGACTTCATCAGGTTTCGTATGATATAATTGATTGATTGAACTGTTATATAAAATGTAATAATATGTAAAGATATTGTCATTTTTTAAATTAATAATACAATTTTTCATAAAAGACGATACGTTCACAACTAACAGATTTATAACATATACGTTTGTCCCTCAAACCTCCACAATTACCTACCCATTGGAGTATTTTTAGAAATCCATACAATCATTCAGAGGAATTTCGAAAGTGCTATAACGTGGAATTCTTCAAAAAAAATATCAAACGAAGTCTCATTCAAAGCAGATGATGCAACGGCGACCTCTCTTGTGTTGGAAATGTATGGACGCCTATCAGATGGCTCGTATTTTCACGTATTTTTATTACTAGGTCAAAGTCCATATCCAAAAAATCTTATTCGTCAGCAGAGAAACAGTCGCCTTATTTAATATCCATGTTAGAACTGCGTACAGCCAATAAGTAGTGACCTCGTTTCGATTCCCCTCAAAAAGTGAATCCAGTGCGAGCCAATAATAAAGTCTGAGCCACTTCACCTTCGATGACCCTCGAACCTTTGAGCTGTTCTGTGATGACGAAAAAATGGGGAGCGAATTATTCTTATTTCGCACTAAAACCGTCAGCGGTTGAAAGGCCGCCCTCGGTAACTCGGGGCTTTGTTTTGGAAAAAACAAGAGGCCTATTATAGGAATCACCTTTATTCATTAGGCTTTCAAGACTCGCACGCGATTTTCGAGCTCCGGATGAGAACAAAAGACAATGGCGGTTGATCTAGTTGTTTTTTTTCCCTCGGTGTACTTATCCGCCGCTGTGCAAACGGGAAACAGACGTTTTTGGATTATTACAGCCATTATTACCAGCTTAAAATGCGATCATTTGGTTTCAGACGGAAATAATTTCGGCGGTTTAAGTTTTTTTCCGTGAATTGTAAATTTGACGCTTTCTGTAAACATTTTACGGTAGATTCTCTTTATATCACTACATTTGTTTAAGTGTCTTCTTTATTATTTTGATTTTATCGTAAAAAAAACATGTATTAATTATTATTTGTGATCATATTATCATTCAACATTGCTTGAAAATAAATTAGTCGCCAAATTTATAAAACCTATCTGATAATTACTTGAATATATCTAAATGGTCTATGAAACTACGTAAAGTAATTAATTTAAACACGCTACTGTCAAATATAAAAATAAATTCAAATAAGGGGAGCAAGACGATGATGGAGTAAGCGATGAACATCGCGATATCCAGAACACTTCCTGCAGAGGTCCAACTGAACACGTAAATTGTGATGCAATTTTGAAGATCAAACCAGATAATTTGGAAGAATAGGATTTTTTATGATGATAGGGTTATTTATAATGATGAGTATTCAAAAGATACATCAAGACAGATTATTTAGTAGGTATACAAAATGTGTATTTATTAACAGTAAATACACATACATACAAAAACAGTACTATACACGAAGACCAAATTGAATTGGAAGTTATGATTAGAATCATTTAAATACAACGTCCAATAACATAAAATACCACTAATTTGTTAAATCCATTAAAAATCCTCAATATACATTTATAAATAGAACTTTATGTTAAAAATATATACATTTATAATGACGAGTTTACAAACGTTAAAATAGTGACTTAAATAAGTATGATTAAGTTGACGTAATGACATGAACAAATAAATGACTTTCAAAATAGAGATGCGGTGGTAAAATACATTAAAAGATGAATATAAATATTTCTGTGATAATGAATTAAATCAACTAGAAAGAAATGTACGTAAAACAAACAAAGACACTAATAGACGAAGAACTTCTTACAGTAGATTTAAAAATCTTCTCTTGTTACCCTGCCTATAGTTCCCTGAGGACAGGGGTTGAATAGACAATATAATATTTACATTTTCCTAATCAACAAGTAATCAGTTTCTTTACAACGTAAATAGCTTCCTCCTATTCCCAACGAGCAATCCAATCTCGTATACTTAATGACGTTTTAATTACTTCTAATTGAATCACAGCAATAACAGATTCCCACAGACAGACAACCTTTTATGGGGAAGCGAAATACTTGGAAAAATAGTTTACGTTAATTTGCTTTTGTGAAGAACACAAAAAAATATTTCTCGTGTCATTTCCACTGAACCATTTATGCTGTAACGCTTTTTGTTTCATGGACATGGATATATCCTTATATTTTAAAAAGGCCTAGAGCTTATCCCTCCGAGGTTCAATGGATTGGTGGAGGGATAGCCTGCCAACACGTATCGGATGTTCCTTCAATCCGTTAATAAGATATCCGACAATATTTACTGCTATCTGATAATAATAATATCTACCTAGACCAACGGCTTAACGTGTCCAAAACATGGTATCGCGTATGAAAAATTGCTGACGGTCAACTATTTAACTTCAGCACCCGAAGTTATCTCATTTCGTACATCTACTAAAACCTATACAAGGCATGCCAGCTTCTACTGTGGCAGGATTACGCAAACGTAAAAAATCGTTGCCTTCTCAGTCGTCTTTCACTTAAACATATTCGTTTAGCCCCCGGCTTTTGGGCGGTGATTAATGGACCGTCCCGTAGGTGCCTGACGTCTTCCCCCATTCCTGAATAAATAAACAGGATTTAAAATTATAACTGGATTATTCTTACGAGACAGCCGAGTAAACTCCGTTGACTCAATGACACTGGCTGGTTTGATGGATCTCAGTAACTTTTACTGTGAGGAGATGTTTATTGTTTGATGAAATGTTTTAGATGATTGATTAAACTATTTTAATGCAAATTGCTTTTACACCATCATGGGCTAACGTCATGCACCAGAAAAATCTTGATGGCATCAGCCTCGTTTATGAGGTCCGTTGTTTTTTAATAAGTGGATCGATCCAATTGTATAGGTACATCTTAAAGATTTAGTTAATACTAGCAAGGCGAAACGAACACCATACCAGTAATAGGTTCCAGTATTGATCCCCAGATGAATAATATTTATTCTAGGTCTTAATGCTTGTGTATTCGTTTTTGTGTTTTTATGGTGCCCAGGACTCAGGAGAAAATCCATGGTGTGGGGCTATGAGTGTGTACCTTTATTATTATTATAATATAATTATTGACATAACAATAATATTGAAACATGACAGTCTAAGTAGTTTTAATGTTTTTTTACTAATCTAGACATTTGTCAAGGAGCTCTTTGCAGATGATTCTTATGAAGAAAAAGCTTAATAAATCAAAAGATAGATAGGAATGTTTCATAAATCAAATAATATTTTGTGTATCAAATGACATTTCTAATACAACGATTTATGTGCCAATGTTGAAATGTAGTCACATCCATGTTTATTTGTCAGCATAGAAGATATAATTAAAATATTCAAGGTACTGTTATTTGTACAGAGAGTGTCAAGTATACTTAGGAGCTGACTCATTGACCGTACGCTCATACATTTTGATATCGACGCCCGTCTGGTCCTATTTCGGGACGCTCCCAGGTTTCGCTTTAAAGTGATTAATTGCGTACAATACTAAGCTCGTATTTCGTTGAACAAGAATTTCGTGTAAAGAATTTATCCCCTCAAATATAATGTAGTTACATATAAGGTTTGGTTATTCAGCTTCTGTGTACTTCGAAGGGAGTGGCAATGTGTCTTACAGCATATGAGTCCTTTAAAGGTTTGTCATGAAAATAACCGTTAGGTTAGGTTAGGTTAGTACAATCGTTCAATATGAGCTATAAATTAACACGAAACCGGCAGAATACTGCAGCTTTTAAATACAAAATGATTATAAAATCATCCAGTATTCAAAAATAATATCATAAGTACCTATACTAAAAATGAAAAGCGAAAGTTCCACGTGTTTGCAAATTACACATATTTGCGAAAAAGATAAATCGCAGGAATGAAAAAACACATTTAAAATGTTTGTCTGCCTATTTCAAAACAAAAATCTGTCTTTAGATTAAAGTAACATTTAGCGATTATTTCATTAAAATTCATCTACTAAGTTATCAAAGGTTATAATAACTTAGGCTGGTTACCATTTTTGTACCATTGATAGATTCAGCTAATAGTACATACATTGTTGCAAGATATAAAATCAGAAACTATAAAAACAATAAACAAATCTGTATCGATCCACAAATTTCATGATAATACACTCGATAGCATCAGAAATACGTATAGAAAACTCACATCACGAAATCGACATATTTATAGAATTGACTAAACAAAAGGGATATGAAAGCTTGAATCCATTCATATTTCTCCATATTTTTGGTTACATATCCCAACCTATTGTGTTACAGGGTGAACGCACCGCTATTTGTATCGCGTGCTTTCTAAACATAAGCATTTGATACCCAAATGCTTTTCGTCGGTAGTTGTCAGTTGGCAAATTGAATACAATCTATCATATACAACATAGTCCGCGGAGTAATATTTTTCGACGAAAATATTTTGTTATGAAAGAGGGGTCGTACACAATGTTGAGGTTTAAATAATTAATGGCCCGCGCAATAAAACTGGGTTGTGATTCATATCGAAGACAGTAATGAGAATTAACGTCTATAAATTATATTATTAGTTTTGTTTAATTTTATTTCGTTGGGAAAATTGGTCGCAACGAAAATATTTAGGTTAAAATTATACGACTATAGTGCCCTTGTACTTTAATGAATGATAAATTATTAGGCGAGGGAGCTTCTTTAATTAGGAGTACAATTTTTAGGGTTCCGTACCCAAAAAGTAAAACAGAACTCTTTTACTAAGACTCCGCTGTGTGTCTGTCTGTCTATCCGTCTGTACGTCTCTCCATCCGTCATTTTATGTCTTGAGAAAATCAAGACATAAAATGATTTGTAGCATTATAAATGCTGACTGACGGTAACTTGTTGAGTTTTGATGTTTCTAAAAATCCTTAGAATTTAGTAAAAAGGTACATGATGCAGTTACACTTCACGTCGACAACTACAATGTCGTCATTAGCCTATTACTGCTGGGCAAAAAATCCTATCAAAGTGACAGAAATTTTCACCATAGCTCCCAGCGTTGGTCAAGTGCTTATTTAGCCTTCAAACACCTTTGGGAAACTTTTTAAAAGTAGCTTTAGGTATATAGGGATGTTTTCTTTTACTATAAAGCAAGTGATAATTAATTTTGCAGATATAATCAAAGAAGAAGTATTATTTTACCTATATTTTACTTATAAGAGAGTATTAGTATATATTTTCCTCAAGCAGACATACTTTATTCAATTTTTCTCGCAGTATGTCTCATAACAGGGGTTGTCAACATTCAAAATGTACTCGGATATCATCAGAGAATGCAAGTGTGTTGTAAACGTGCAATATTTCAAACCGAGTACCGTACATTAAGTTATCTGCTACAAAATGAAATCCACTGGATGCTGTGTCTGTTGAAATTAAGCTTAAGCATTTCTCTTCGGGGAAAATATAAGACTTTTCTCCCTTCTTCTAAGCACACGTGATTTAGTTAACGTGCTGTTCGAGTTTCGAATTGAGTTTTCATGAACAACTTCTTTTAAATTGTGTTTTCAAGAATGCCAGATGAATATGGGTTGTAAAGGAACTTGAAACATTCTATATCGAACCTGAAAACGGCAAATGTAATTCAATGTTGTAATTATTATTATAGGACTATTATCTACTGTATTTATAGCTAGGACTATGTACCTAATGTTTTGATGAACTGTTTTATTAACATTATGTTTTTTAGCAATTATGTAGTTACTGTTGGCCCTATAGGTCTTTACAGATTTACAGTGTGTTTGTAGTGAGTCTGAAGCTCAGCCAGGAAAAGAAGACTATGGGCTGGAATAGAGAAATGGTTTTAGTACACGTTGCCGGGTTCCTTGCACTTCCTATATAGAAAGAGGGTTTTTTTGCGGACCTAGCTAATGACGGAGTTCTAGCCTTCCACCTCTTGTTAAATAAGGATTGCGGCTGACACAAGGACACCTTATTAATATTAAGTGGAACCAAATGGTCTTCTTAACAATCCCTGAAAGTTACATCGAGTAATCTAGCAGCACTGCCAATCTGCGTGAACGTAAGGCATAAATCCATAGCAACACAATGTACTTCAAACATTTTGATTCCTTTAATTTTATTTATATTACAATTGTTTTATGTTTGAACATAATGTATAAGGAAATGCGTGGGACGGTCAATAAAGATTACGTTGGCTAACCATAATTTGAGCTGTTAGCCTTAATAACGTCTTAACATAATATAAAGAGAAATCGTATCAAGATCTAATATCAACTTACCACTTAATTGGATAGAAGTGTTATATGGAGCTGGGTTTCAATGAGAAGTCATTATACATTATACACTAGGGAGTGACTTAATGGAGCATTAAACGAAGTAATAAATTATAGTTAATCATGACTAATTGAAGTAGCGTAAAGGGAATATATCGAGTAAGTTTTAAAGTGCCCGGGTGGTCCCATAAAGATGGACCGGCTTTTTAGTTTAATAAGCCAAAAGGTTAGGTACATAAAAATTAAGATAGCCGAGGAATCTTCAAAAGTGGAAACTGCGCGGTCCTTTTATCTACATTAGAGCCAGTGGCATAAAAAATTTAGATAAGACCGGATTATTCTTTGAGCTTGTGAAATTTCGACGCTTATTTTTGACTCTTTTAATCCGTTCGCTTTCTTTTATTGTTAGGAACTTATTTCTCTGAATGGTTGATTTACATTAAGGTTAAGATTTCATTGAATTAGTGGATTATTGTTAATACGCGCAACGCAATCTTTATTTTCACTAATGAGATCAAACAAGTGATGGATTAAAGAAAATTATAAACACATTATGATTATTTTTTGTTTATTATTCTGAGGACTATGTTGCAATGTATCAAATAAGTAAATTAACATACATTAACGCCCTTTAGAATAAAACACAGCAGTACTTTGGGAAAAAATAATACAACAGCTACTAATTATTTATGTATAAGTTTTAGACATGTCTTAATGGTATATATTAGTGTACTCTATTAATTCGCAAGTAAAACACATAATTTTTCAAACATTATAGAAGACATAACTTTATTTATATAGAATTAGCGAATAAAAGAACGAGTTCGTTATAGAAGTACCACCTCCACATCTATTTCTAGCGTAAAGCGGTTCTTGCGTTTCAATGGAATGGTTGAGTTGGCAGCTCAATTACATATTATGAAGCAATCTTAGTCCGCGGGAGTAACTACACATGATAATTGACTTCAGAAAGAACCCCTATTCTACATGAAGTTCCGTAAGATATCCTTGAGCCGTTCCGATGTGTTTTTTGCATTTCGATGGAAGGGTGTAGTTAACGGCTCAATTACATATAATAATTATGAAGCGAACTTAGTCCGAGGGAGTAACTACATAATTATGTTTGATTTACTACATAAACAACACCTTTTATTATCCGAGTACGTCAGCAGGAGGGTAAATGTTTTCGAGCGTATGTATGTAAGCTTGTTTGTATGTATGTCGATTTCTTTGGCACGCACTACAGCCCAAACGGCTGGACGGATTGTGACGTATGACATATCGTTAGAATCATTTTACATAGTTGGTTTGTTAACCAATTACAAAAATGGCTCCTGGAAATACAGGAAAAACGGAGGGGAGGGACGTTTTTTTACTATTACGACAATATGGATATCAAATGAAAACTAGCAAATATATTATTTTACTTAATTATTTCGACAAAAAGTCATATAAGCACAAAATTAAATACATAATTATGGTTGACAATAAAAACTTCGTTTTGCAGTCTGGTGTTTTGTTTTAATGTTTTTAACGATGTTACTAGTTTGTTGAAGTTGAGCTTCATGTTCATGAGCTCATTACTATCAGGTGAACTGCATCGTTTGATATACAATATAGTGACTTATAATATAATTAACAACTGGATACGCATAATTCCGTGAATGACGCATTTGCATAATTACTACCTTTCGCGACGTACCAGATCTAATCTCTGTTATTACATACAAAGGGACATAGGCACTATTGGTATTACTTATATGAAATAATTTGCATATATTCAAGCGCTACCGATATGATTATAGAATGTTTATATGTAAACAAGGGAGATTAATATCAAAGAGTAACGTTCAAGCCGTTACGTTATTTTAATAAAGATAGGCTGTGATATAACCTCGCCAGAAAGAAAATGTATTCTAGCAGTCTGGAAAAAGAATATTCCAGTAATGATTAGCAGAGATACGGATTAGTACCTAGCAATCGATGGATTATTCCCACCTGTTCTACTGAACAGTTCTACCGTAGGACTAATGGGACTTTTTTCCCAGTAGTTCTACTTATAAATGTACCATCGAATAGTGGAACTAGTGAGAGCATTATTTCTCAATAGTTCTACTGCATTTTATATTAGACAAAAAAAATATAAATATTTTACTTCAAAATCAATCGTAACGTTTTGAGGGCACCACTCTGCCTAAATGACCAAACACATATCATTTTTTACACAACTTTAAACAACGTGATATCTTTATATCATATACGAGTACATACATACATTATGTACCTATAATAAATTAAAACCACAAATAATATTAAAAAAGCCGTGAAATTTCTTTATTATTTTAACAAAATCAACATAATTAAACATCACCAAAATCGAAATAGCAGGGATATCACTAAACAGTGGTATAAATGTTGGTAACGGTATAAAATACTTTGATCCTAAGCTATATCTACGAGTATCTCTTTTTTTATAAATATGAAGTAGCAAGCGAGCAAGCAGCCCGCCTGATGGTAAGTGGTTACTGCCGCCCATGGACATTTGTAAGCAACTTCATATAGAACAGGAGTTCTATATGAAGAGAATTGCTTCACGCTAGAAATAGGTGTGCCGGTGGTAGGTACTTCCCCGATCGAACTTCATTGGTTCTACCCCCTGGCAAACCTCTCTGTTTATACTTTGAAAAGGGACCGAACGAAAACATTCAGAAATTTTACTGAAATATCAAAAATTGCTCCTAATTAAGTTAATAGTAATTGCCAGTTACAGAAGGACGAATGTAATTGTTACTTCCGTTTAACAACCGCGTATTTTAAGGAACTCCCCTTTTGTTATTTTACAAAATGAACACTTCGCTTTTCGTTTTATTCGCTCCTTGCTTTATTAGAAACTATCACTAACTTTAACGGAGTAGGAAAACGTATTGAAACCTAAATACATACCTGAGAACTTACCATTAAATGTTTGAAAGGTATATGAAATTTGTTATTCCCGTTGCTCAACCCGTTTTAGTCACGTCTACCATTGTAATTAGTATCCCATGTGATAAATATCCAAGACATGAACTATCTGTCTACCAAATTTCGGCGAAATTTGACTAGTAGATTTTGCATGAAAGAGTAACAAACACGTTCTCTTTTCGCATTTATAATATTAGTAAGATACTAAACGCACTTAGCCAAGGGCTAAGAAGTATAACCCTTCTCATTCTAGAAGACCCGTACCCAACAGCTGGCAATAAGGGTTGATGCCGAATGTTATTAAAGGGCTTAAACTACATTTATCAAGTGTTACATTTCACACATGTAAACGCTAAACGTAGTCTTTCCTTAACCTATACTCCAAAGAAAGGAATCATACACGTTTTCTTTATTAGAATTCAGGTATATAGAACTTAGTTGGGTTTTCAACAACAAATTCTTCTAAAAACATATGCAGTTTTGTGAATAATCTACAAACATTTTAATATAGATTTCTTTTTGTATCATAATAATCACAAAGTTGTATTGCGACCCGCTTGCTAAAACGGTCACTATACCGGTCTTACGATTAGTGGGTTTCAGGTTCGCTTCTCGGCCAGACAGATATCTAAATAATTGTTTTCTGTTCTGGATCTGGGTGTTGGTGTATTTATCTTAGAACCACGAGAAACATCTAGCGAGGGCGATGAACATAGATACGGGTATTCATTTGTTCATTACTTAAAGCATTCATATGTAAGGTCGACAATGATCTTATATCACTTAGGAAGCTTAGTTTTATAATGGATCGTCGTAAAACCACACAAACCGCCCTGTAATAGAATCACCAATCAAGTTGATTCTACTAAAGGATCTCCATTTAAAACCCTTCATTAAACTTATCCGAGTTGGATCTAAGCTCGAATCCGTGTAACGTAATCGATTTAGAAACGAGCAGCCGCGAAGGACAAAGTGCGGTCACAAATTTACATATAAATTCGGGATTATTTTAATTTAAAATGCATTTCCTAAGTTTATTTGCATATATATGAGGGCCCATTACCGTTTCTTTGTCGCGGCCGGCTAATATAGCAGTTCAGTGAATTTACGCATTAAATCGAGTACACGAGGGGACCGAAATGGGACACTTTTGTACAAACACGCGAAAGCGGGTGCATGGCCACTTAATAAAATTAAGCAATTTGTCAAGTGTGCCTGCACCTATATTGACACAGGGTGCGATCCGTTGACGGTCTCAAATGGAGCCATTTATTTGATTTTTATGTGCTGGGTTCGTACGTTCGTCCGGCGTGTTCACTAATGAAATTAATACGCGCATTATAGCTTAACATCAAAGACTAGGGACATATTGATATCGCTCAAAGCGGGCTTAATATTAGAGGGTATTAAATCAATCATTCGCTAAGAGATCCCTGATCCGGTTTAGAAGTGCAAGCTACCTAATATTTGTTCTTGTTGTACTAATGGCTCGTAAATATTTCAGCAAGCGCACACATGCGCCAGAGACAAATGGTCGCTTATAAAATATATGTGCGCCGTCACTTTGAACCCTCCCATTCGTTACGTTTCCGACGACTGAAATAACAATACCGACGGACCAGTTTTTAAATACCGACGGAAACTCGTCAGTTCATCATTAATTTTGACAAATTCTTCACAGACGCCGAACGCTCCCTAATTTGCCCTATTTAGGAGTGAAACGAAACAAAACAAAGTTTCAAGTCATTATAGTTATCATCTATTCTGTATAAATAATTAGGTAATAATGTGAGAGTAATGTAAATGGAAATATATTTAACGTAAACGCTAAAACTTTGGTTTTTAAAATGTACGAAATTGGTATTTATATATTTTTCGAAATCCGTATTATAAGAAGCTCTAATCTATATTCTATGCTGTAATGAAGCCATTACTGCTAATTTTGTTGCACAATTAATTATTTCTAGATAGTAACTTCTAAATTTCACTCCTTTTCCTAGGTGCATTGTCCGACCCGTGCATTGTCTACAGTTTTAAACTTATTATGAGGCTAAAGCTAGAACAAGCTACAGCTGGAACAGATATCGCGGCGAAGTGCCATCATTCTTCATTCGCAAGGATTACCACGCAATATTCAGCTTCGAGCAGAATTTATAAGCGTGGAGCGTGAAAAATTCGATGTGAGTTTAGCTCTGAATCAAATAATGAAAAGTGGCACGGTAAAATATCTTAGAACTTTATGAGAGTAAGATATTTTTGGATATGAAAAATTTCACCCAAACATGTAAAGAAGATGGGCAGATAAAGGTATAGTTTCTACTTATATTTAATAAGCATTTCTATTTAAAAGTTTTCATATTTATACTCAACATTTATGACATCTAGATAAAATTCGTTTATTTGCAATATTTTCAATAAAACTACCAATTGTACAGTATATACAAAACAAATTAAATATTAAAAAGATAGAAATCATTTTTTTAATCACAATTAAAAAATAAATATATTCAAAGATATTTTTCTGTCTTAAGAAAACCATGAAGCGGTTTCTTGTCTCTGTGTAATGAGTGAAAGATATTCACAAAATGTATGTGTTCAAATTAATAATTTAAATGCAATCAAGACGACCCGCGTCGCGGACCAGTCGTTACGGGTTTTACACGGGTTCCCAGTTCGATATCTGGCCAGATAAAATTCTAAATGAAGAAATATCTAAATAAATGATGAATTTAGATGTCTGTTTTAAGTCAGGATATTCATGTATTTTTTTATGTGTGTTCATGGATTGTGACACAAAATAAAATTCATGAGAAAGGCTATTAGTGCAGGAAACGTTATTTAAGAAAAAGAAACGTTTAAGGAGAACGCGTATTTTGTTTAATAACAAGCTAAACAGGATATAAAAATATTCAATATATATTTTCTTGCATCTAAATGATCCCATCGACTAAATTGCTTAGAAAGTACATAAGAAAGAATTCGAGTTATGGATAAAGATAATCATGCACAGACAGTATTAAAGAAAAGTCAGTTTCTATTACATTCCACGAGGTAGTGGGCCGTAACTAGATAACGCTCACAAAAGTTCCGGTAGCATGATACAAATACAATTAGACCTCTGATTAAAACACCCGAGTATAACAACAACTTATATTCGTAGATAAACAATGGTAAATGTACCTATAACAAATTGTACTAAAGATATAAATGTTAATAACATTACTAAGTTACATGTCAGAGGAAATGAAGACGTTTATGTTTTATGTAATTTATAATAACAACGTACAATTAATTATATCGTTGTCTAATTTAATAAATACCAGGCGGCAGCTTAGCGCGTTAAGGAAACCGCAACGCTCCAAAATTTAACCCTGTAACTGCCGCATAAGGGTCTGTGAGGCCGCGGAACGTAATTAGATAGGCCTCACAAGAGCTTAGGAGGTATTCAGGGCACAATATGAACGGAGGGCGAATCACGTCGCGTTCACGTACTATGAGAAAAGTTGCGGTACGAGGGTTTTGGTCAACTTTCCTCTGATAAAAGTTTGTTCGACGTTTGATTGTGGGGTCACGCTGCGCTGCCTTCGAGATAACTTTCAAGTCCTATTTTAACCCCAAATTAATTTCTGCCAATATTATCGGTGTTTGATATTTCTATGCTATCAAATTAAGGTGCAATTATATTCTACTAGGTTTTTCACGCGGCTCTGCATGCTTCGGTCAAAGTCTACCACGATAGTGAGAACATTCTGCCTAAATCTAGGACATAAACTATCTGTGTGAGAAATTTTAGCGAAATCCTATCAGCAGTTTAGCCTGAAAAAGAAACTTACACACATTTATATACCTCCTCACAAATTGGTATTTATAATATTGCATATTAAAATTCACCGCTGTCTTCTTGAATTACTCGTATTATTACTATGTGTTTTGTTTATTGTATTTTTAAAATATTATTAATAAATGCGATATGATTTTTATCAAATTTATACCCCTTGTAAGTGTATCCTCAGACAAAGTAACAGGCTTATTCTAGTTGGATTATGAACTCTACCTTAGCACACTACGTAAAGCGTCCAATGATTGGTAAACATGAGTTTGTTTACAATAGAGTTATTTAAAAGTAGCAATGTAAAGTAAACTAAAAAATTCTGACGTTAAAACTTTGCTCCATAAAAGCTTCTAGTGTAACCTGTCGCCCAGGGCTGGCACATTAGTTGAACTTTCAAAGATTTTTTTAATAATTTAATTCCCGATTTAAAGAAAGAATACACGGATACTATCCATATATGTTAACAGCATTTATTGTTATGGTATTTTTTATAAAAGTAAAATTATATAATTAACATATAGGGTAAAAGGAAAAGGGTTTCAGCACTGTTTCACTCCTATATATACTATTTTCAATTTACAAAAGTATTTAAAATAAAATAAACGTGAACTATAAACATGCGTCTTCTTCGGAGTACCAAAACAATATCTAAATTTTCCTCCTCTTGACAATCAGTAAAAACATGCAAAATTTATAAAATTCGAAAATAGTTTTTAAAGAAATAAAAAAGTATATAAAAGGAGGTCGCCGCAAAAATCAAAGAAATATATGAAATACATGAAAGAAAAATATACAAATTACAACATCATTTTAAACTTTCAATGTATTTATAATATTTTATGTATAATACAGTAATATGTAAATTTTAACAATATATCCGTTTTCATCATTTGGACCCTATATTAAAAATAAACTTATAATCCAAAAATAAAGTTAGTATTTTTTATAACAATTTCCACTTTACCCTACATTTGCTGCAACCCTGAATGCGCGTGCGCACAGTCAATATTGACCCGCAGTAAGCTACGACGGGCGTCACGGCAAACTGCCACTACGCAAACATTTGCCTGTTTGCCCCCTCGCATCATCGTAATAATGCTCTCGTAACTTTAAGAATTTTAAGAAATATATGATTTTAGACTAATATTATCGCGGAATTTATACATTTTAATATGTTAGTACTCACGATATGCGGTTTTTTGAATTTCTTTTTGTCGATATTTCGACCCAGTTACATGGATCGTGAGTACCCGTAACATATTAAAATTTTAAGAAACTTGAACAGACTGAAAAGAATTAAGGAACTCTTTTAATAAATAAATAATAAAAAGGTATCGAATAATAATCATTTATGTTACTTATACATTTTCAAGAAACGTAAAAAATAAGTAACCGTTCTCTTATTCTATAAAACAGGTATCAAGTTATCTTACAATATTATAAATGCGAAAGTTTGCGAGGATGTATGTGTGTTTGTTTTTCTTTCACACAAAAACTACTGGTCTAGTTTTTGCTGAAATTTGGCAGACACATAGTTTAGATTTACACATTAGCATACAGGACGTGGCCGAAGCGAGAGGAGACGCGGGAAAAACGTAGTATTTTATAATTAAAAACATGTTAAATTCCATTGTACAAGCATTTGTGTCTTATATTAATAAAAAAAATGTAATAATTTATTTAACGAGAGCATTACTACGAAAATGTACGCTCATTTTCGTAGTAATGCTTTCGTTAAATAAGTTATTACATTTTTTTTTATTTAGTTTAATTGCAAGTGAACAAACTTTTACATTTATAATATTAGTATAGTAAGATTTTACCAATTAGTAACCTGATAAAGTATCAATTTTTTTTTATTGAAAGCTTTTTAAGGAATTAGTATCATTCATCTTCCAACTTGTATACAAATAAGGTAATGTAGCAGATAAACCTACATAGAAGATAAGTGTCATGAAACACATTTTTTTTAATAAACTGCGGAAATCAAAATCTCCGATTTTAGAATAACAGAACCGTTTTTTATGCTTAATTAAGTAATAAGTAACACATTAGTTTATTTGTAAATCACATTAAAATGCATTTATTGAATGAACGGCGCGTCACGGTAAATTGCCTGTAAGCAAACACAAGTCTGCTTAAATACCGTGAGTTAATAAAGCTTTCTTGTTGTTTTAACTCAGGAAAAAAGTTTTTGGAATTGAGATAAAGGCTCAGTATTATTAATACGAATGCGAGTTTGAGAAAATGCAGTGGGTTTGTCAATTTTTCTTAGCATCTTTTTTTACAGTTTGTTTAAACTGCGGGAATAAACTAGTTTAAAATATTTTTAGCGTAGCTGTGTCATTTCTTCGTTTGGACTTTGAATAAAAATAATGTAAGAAAAACTTTTTTGTTTTTATTTTTAATCGATATAGATGTTGGAAATTAGCATACAGTTCATTATGATGGCAAGTGGTTACTGCCGCATGTAGATAATAAACCCCAGATAAGTTTAGTTCTACCTGAGGTTGACTATATGCGTTGCAGCCCTTGGAGGACTAAGTAGGAAGGTCGGATATTTGACTCCCTTATCAACACTGAAGGGCGCATAGCTAGAGCGCTTACACCGCTGTATAGTTGACACGGGTGGTTGACACATTAATAAACTACCAACAGTTTCTACGTACCTTCAAAGAATCTTTTATATTTTGTTTAAACTCATATTTAGACTTGACGACCTTGGCGGAGCGGTCGCCATACCGATTTACCGCGCAGTGGGTCCCGGGTTCTATCCCCGGCCAGACAGACATCTGAAAGATGAATTTAGATTTCTGTTCTGGTTCTGGGTGTTTGTGTATACGTCTTAGTGTGCCCATGGCACCCACGACACAGGAGAAGCCTACTGTGGGGCTATGAGTGTAGAAAGCGTATTTTTTAAACAAATAGTTTGAGAGATTAACCAACAATCCTACAGTTATATAAGTACCTTCAACCCACATTAAATTTTCGATATTCAGCAAAGTAATGCCTAGTGCACATAAACATCGATACAACACTTCACACCACTTCGCAATACAAACTAAAGGGCAATCAAATAAATAGCATCAAGCTATACTTACGATACGTGAATATTCGACGAGTGCACGTTTCAGGCTCGCGGGCGATAGCGGGATAAGGAAGCGATCGTATATCGATTATCGATATCGATCTCATTTTAAATGAGAATATTATGTTACCGAAAAAGACTCATAGTTCAGTCACCTATTGGTTAAGCTTAGTGAATCTTATGATGACTTAAAAGTTCTTTAGAGGACTTAGAATGAATAAATGAATAAAGCCCTTTCAAATAAATGAATAACGCTTTCTACATAAATAAATAAGGCCTTGTACACTCATAGTGTGGGACTAGGATTTTCTTCTATGTCGTGGTTGCCATGGATACAAAGACGAACACAAAAATACCCAGACCCAGAACAGAAATCTAAATTCATCATTCAGATTCAGTCTGGCCGGGGATCGAACCCGGAACCCACTGCGTGTCAGTCCGGTGTGGTGACCGCTCCGCCACGCGGGCCGTCAAATTCAATAGTATTTCTAAAAACAACGCTAGACTGTATAAGTAGTGCATAGTAATATTATTTGTAGTTCAATAAATCAACTTTATCCAGAAATATATGGTATCTAAAATTCCTTTCCCGAGTGATTTTCTTTGTATGCATATACATATGCTACATATTTACTGATCTACGGAAGTAGGTTAATTGGTTATGCAGTTCAGTTCATGATTTCCTACTATTCCCATGTAAATCAATAAAAGATTATCGCTTCGAAGTACACTGTTAAAGATAATAAAACAACAGAAATACCTTTTTTGGTAAGATAAGGCAAGTAAGGTCAATATATTTTGTATTGTTGTATTAATATATCGATAACGCCAGCCCTAAGGTTCGGGTACAATAATGGCCGGGGCGTGGTACAATGAGTACAAAACGAACGCCACGAAGAAAACAGGTATTGTTATTACAACGTGACGAATATCTTCATACGTATATAAAAGGCAATTTCTTTCTGTCCACAATAATATCTTATATACTATTTTACTATGTAATAGGATTTTAGTAGGTGGGTAACGTTCCTTATGAAATGAAATATTTATTTTACATATACCTAAGGGGGTACTTACAAATTGTCAGTTTTCTTACACTACCACCGGATTGGAACACGACTTTAACTGAGAAGATCCGGTAAGAAACTCTATGGTTTGTCTTTTTTCTTTGGATTACTTTGTATTTTTATAACCATCTAGTTTATTACATGGGCAATGAAATCTGGCTCCAATATCTTGCCTTACAATTGACTAAACTAAGGCTTGTTTGGCTATAATTTTATGAAAAATAAAACAAAGATTATACTTAAAATCATTGATCTATTAAGTAACGTACAGTTCCAGCTCGAAAATTACATTTTAAAAACGGTAAAGTGCTATAGTTAAATATTCCTTTTTTGTCGTTCCGTGTAAAATTATGTAAACAATCATCTTTCTCCATGAACAATTGCTACATTATAGGAATCGCAGAAGCATTAGGGATTTTGAAACAACGTCTTTTTCGTCGTCGTCAACGATCGTCAACGATCTCCTTAGGAGGTAGTCCAATTCGCATTTCGCACATTCTTCGCAAACCGGAACATGCAAACAGAAATATTATTTTTATGAGAATTAAGTAACAAATGAGCCATCCAAGTCATAGTAATTGATAACTGTCACCCACGAGCATGTGCTAGCAATTTTACATAGAACAGAGGTTCTATCTAAAATCGATATATGAGTTGCTACTCCCGAAGACTAAGATGGTCGCCTTATGATAATAAGGCAACTTCCTTTCCACACTTCAAATGCAAGAACTGTTTTATTCTAGAAATAGATAGATTCTTTCATGGAAATACATTAATTAAATAATTGCATGGTTGTTCGCGCAAATCCGCGACAGAAACTTGTGTTTGATAATCATACGCTCGATTAGTGTGCGCAAATTGATACGTGTGAAGTGCAAACGTAAAATGAGACGTTTAAGTTCGCTTCTTATATTGATCGACATGGTAACGCCCACATGAATATTAATGAATTGATTGATACATTCAAGTGAATGTCTGTTTTTAGTTTCAATTAACTACCTTCGGATGATTTGTCACAACGTACACTCAAAATGTATGCTTGTTAATATTGAAGTGATTTGAAGCTTATATTTAAGTAAAGTATTGAGGATTTAAGATTGTTATTTAGTTTTTGAACTGAAAATATATAATACGCAAAAATGGTTAAGTTTGTGAATTAAGAATGTATTATAATGTTTTCAAATAATTATGCTGATCATTCACCTTTAATCGTCTTTATTTAGTGTTACGTTAGAGGTAGTAATCGTTTAGAAGATTACATTTAACTTAAGTTGTGAGGGCTCCTCTCGGTTTTGTCACCAACTACAGAAAGGACAATTGCATCCTACATCCAGCTACAGTCACAAAAAGATGAAATAATGTAAATACCACAGATACGTTGAATATGAAGTGTTATTCTCGGTGCTTAATCACTTCCTTCGGGCTATTAAGCTACATTGTGTCCGGCGTAATTTAAAACGACGCACTATAAAACCTCGAACGTGGTTTAATGATAGTGATGTGCTCTCGGCCCTGTATAATTTAGTAAGGATTGAGTTATTAGAAGTACGTCTGAGATACGATAAGTTGGTATTGTTGCTTCACTGTGAGGGGATAAACGATAAACGGTGTTCTTGGTGTGAAATGTATCGTTTCAAATATGGTATCGGCTGCATTATATATCAGTCACGGTCGGGAAGATCTCATATTTATAAGTTTGTAGTCTAACTAAGTAATATCTTCAAGAAGTTGTTCGTATCTATAAGCTGCAGTATGATTGCTTAGTAAGGTGCTTTTAGAAGTTATCTTCAAGTAAATTGATCTTAAACTGATTCAACTCACAATAATTTCTTCAAAGTAGGTAAGAAGAGACTTTTTAGTCGATAACCTAATGTAGTTGAGGGCATAAGGGTCATCATAACAGTCTGATACTATTGGGTTTCGGGTTGGATCCTCGGCCAGACAGACATTTGAATGAATTTTGATTACTATTCTAGGTCTGGGTGTTTGTATATTCGTCTTTGTGTATGTCCATGTCCATTCGGCACAGAAAAAAATCTTAGGATTAGGTGATAAATGTCGAAAGTGTTTGTGGGTGTGCGTTTAAGTATTTTAACGTGTCTTGCCACCGTTATTTACCATCGCTTTGCAAGGCTATTCATGGTAGAACCGGCTAAATAAATTCCAAAAATAATTACCCTTCTGTAAAAAAAAAATGTTTTATGATTTGTAAAGTAATAACATAAAATTAGGGTGTAAGACTGAGATCAATTATACAGTCGGTGTGAATACTGAAAAGCAGCTTTCTGTTAAATTAATTAGTCTGATAGTGGTCTTAGTTATTATAGTCGTACCCGTTAACCGTTACTCGTTAACGATGTGACAACCGGGTAACACGGCCGGTTTTTGGACGTCTTAATGTGATTTTGATATGGACAGTGTTGAGAGCTTCAAATTTTTTCCAAACATTAAAGTAGATTGAGTTTTCGTGGTAGTGCGTTCAATTAAGATATTTCAAAATCTCGGTGACGAAATGAGAAAATTAGGGAATCGGTTGAATGTAAATTACTTTTTACTTACAGTAATGTCATTTTATGTATATGGTTATACACGAATGACTTTCAATGCTTTGAGTCGTGTAGAATTTTGGTAGATAGTTTTTGTACCAGCCTTTCTACCGGACTTACTTAATCAAAATATCTACCTACTTAATTAAAATAATTGATTCAGAATATGATTACTCAAATCCTTAATGCACTAAGTTTTAATTTTAATTTCGAAAATGTGAAGTAAAAATCTGTGAGTTTACAAAAACTTTGAGTTTGTTGTTTAATATTACCATACACTCATGTCTCTGGAACAAAAACAAAGTCAACAAGTAACTTCTAAAACAATACTTATGAGTATAGTAGGTACTTATATTTAAATCATTCATTGTCTAACCACCTGTCTCTTTAATTAGTCTATTCCTAACGCAACTCCTATTCAGAATAGAGACAATCGCTTTAATTGAGCGTCATACTATTTTTTCCTCTTACAAATTGCCTTATTATTCCGCTGATCCTTCGAGCCGGATCGTGGGCGTAAGTTTGTCGCTTTCTTACGGCCCTCTTGAATTGATTACGTTTTTTATCTCGTATTGTAGGGTAATCACCGCATGTCTTTATCGTTCTTAATGATCTTAGATTAACATGTTCTGATGAAGCGAGCGTGCACTGAGATGACTGCGCCGAATTCACAATTGTGTTTCGGTACATGCATGTCTGCTTAATATACTTGGAGATAGCTGTTTTAATTTCTATGAGTTTTATTCATGCATGTTAGTATGTTAATTTTTAAATGTTATGTAAAATTTTATTCATTTTAATGTTTGTATTTTACATATTATTTATAGTACAATGATAATATGTTGTATAATCGTGTCCTTCTGTATATGATTTGCTGTTAATTTTATCGTATTAATGACAATATTTTTTGGTAAGAACCTATTATAGGTACTCATAAAATATTATTATCATCAGGACATGATAAGGGATATTTAACATTTAGTTGTTATTTAGTTAAATTTACCTAACCATCTAATTTTAACAGTTTCCTGTTAATACAATTTATTTTATCAATTTTATATTTACATCTTATTAATACTTCTCAAGAAGATTCAAATTTAACCAAATATACACAGCACAGCCAACTGAGGTCATTTTATCAATATTAAAGTCTTCATAAGCATAATTTGATTCGTATCTTAATCTGACTGACTTTTCTAATAACAATTTAATTTTGTGGATCCTGTTCAACAAAGTTCCGATGAGCATTCCTTAGAATAGCGGTACTTTCTAAATTATTAAGAAATAATTTAGTTTTGGTTCGAGCACGTATGGACATGCTTAGTCATCTCGTTGGTCCGGGTCGCTCAAGGGTGTACTAATGACCACGTGAGTTGCTAGTTTAGTATTGGAAAACAATTAATTAGACATCCAACGGCTTAAGACTTCAAGTATTTGGAGTTTCTAAGTATCTTAATTGATCAAATTCCCAAAGGTTGGTGGTGTTTGTTTACAAGTAGGTTTGTGGGTGGATAAATATGTATATACGAGAAGGATAGTCGGAAGAAGAAACTGATTCTCCAATATTAATTTACTATATCCTCCTCTTAGTCAAGATGGTACCTAATATATCTTATGTCTAAAATAACTTATATAATTAAAATTAATGACGATGATCAAAGAACTCACACTTTTGTTTTGGGGATGTCTTAAAGTAACTTGCAAATGAATGTGTAAACATTTATAACTAATTAAAGTTTAATACAGACATTGTTCTAAGTCAAATAGGTTTTAATTCAAAGCCTTGACAGAGTCAGTTAACATCTCAAGGCCCGAAACAAAAGCATCTAAATATTTAAATTCGAAAGCAGACCGCGAAACGAGTCCTAACGAACTGGAATAACTTTTTAGTTCTTTTTCTACGCTGGCAAGACAGCATGTCGGCGCACGAGTGTTCCTTCGGGCGATTTGGGTATTTTTTTCTTTCAAGCTAACTTGGGTAGGTGCTGTTCTGTGATGCTTGGGTTTCGGAATATCGATATTTGTTGAAATTCAATGAATCAATGTTTTAGAGAAAGAGGTAAAAGGATTATTAATTAAATTTAAATATAATAATAATTAATATGGATAGTTTTATTTAAGCGGATAAAATATAGTAATAAAATTCACAGAGATAGTAGGGATAAATAAAAAAGCAATGAAGATATAACATCAATGTACATGTGTTTTAAGTTTCAGTAATGTTATGAACACAAGCGTTTCTAAGCTTCAATGGAATTTCCCTTAAAAATAAACAATATACCTGTATTTTATAGAAAAATAGAAAGTTTTATTTTAAAATCTTATAGGTCGAAGAAAACAAAAAGATATTTTGTTTATTTAACTGTTAGGTTCTGATTAATGCATATCTGTGTAAACTACTCCCCGGTTTACTTATACAATCTTTAATATAACCAATTGGGATGACCAAATTTCAATACTCACCATTTTTATATGTTAAACTCCCAAAGCAAAGTAAGTCGAAGCGGAAACTACCCGATGTGGTTGCCCTCGCCCGAGCTTGTTCTTGCGGGTAATGGCTTCATTAAACCACTCGGAATCTCGGAAAGCTTGGCCTGCAAAAACTGACCACACTTATAACCCGCCGGGATTGGGATGCACAGAAATTTCACGTGTTCCACGACTATATAATAATAATAAGGCACAATCCAAATTGTTAAGGTAATCGTTTCTGAGTTATTACGCAATTATGTGCTCAGATTCGAGGGTTTTGGGACAGCTTGTAAGGTTACCGTTGAAATTTGATTTGATCCGGTCAGTAGCGATTCGTGTTCTACTTTTGACGGATTTAAATGTCTTTATGCAGAGTAATTTTAAGTCGCTGATAAATAATTAATCGACGAATTCTCTACTGGTTAAGTGCCAATTTTCCGTCATGGAGGTCTTCAAGCGGGTTCTGTAATGACAGGCTCTCGTAAATTCGTTGAAGAATTACCTTCGAATTTCTTGTTTTAGTATCTGGTTTGAAGCGCAATTCGTTTTATTTTGCGCCTTGTAATTAGGTATGCTGCGGCACGGTATTTTTTCGGAGAATCGGTAATTTGTTACCGCGGAAATATGAACAATAGACGTGACAGCTAATTAGGCGATGCTTACAAATTTTATATCAGTAAAGTTTTGCTTACACTTTCTTGGTCGGGAAACGACTTTTAGCATAATAAATTCTTCAGTGTTTTATTTTTTAAAGATAATGATCATATTTATTAAATTAATATTACAACTAAAAATACATTACTAATCACGGAACACGTGTAAATTCTAAGTTCATATTGAGTACAATGTCAGACTCGGGACTACTTTCGTTCTTTAAGAGGTTGCATACGAATTAAGAGGTGTATAAATAAAAAATACTTAAGAATATGGCATTTTTGTTTTCACCTGTGGTGAGTCTTTGATCGACGACTCCAAGTTTTTAAATGCTGGTAGAAAAGATAGTAGCCTGTAGCTTAAAGTTACTGCCTGTCATCGCTACAATATGCATTACTAAGTAACATCCGTAAAACATTTAAACCCCTACGTTAATACTAGAAATTTATTCATGACTTATAATATACAAATAATCTACAGGCATTTACCATTAGGCGAATTGCAGATTCAAGTACCTGCTTTATTGCTATGAATAAAAAAATGATATTAAGTAAAAACGTCAGATTGTTGTCGTAGACAAAACTGTTCGGCGAATGGTTGCCGCGATCCGGGTCCTTACACAAAAGGTCCATTAATCTGGACGCAACATATGTTTATCTCTATTCAAGCATTGAAAAGGTGCAATAAATACAGTGGGTTGGCGTAGCAATTGAAACGTACACTACTTAATAAACGCCGCCATGCAAGTAAGTAGGGTTGCCTTCAAATATTTTGTGTTGGAAATATTTTTGTTTTAATTTTTTATTAATATCGGCTCATGCTTAGACGGTGTACTTTTTACTTATTATTGTTTATTTATTGTTAATATAATAATTATTTGTAAAATATTTGTTGTCCTAAAAACATTTTTATCATTTTTACCTAGATGTTTTAAGTCACAGTTTAACAGGAAATATTGTATCGTATTTTTTTTGGTATTTGTTAAATAGGAAATGGATTGACAACCCTACTTCAAGCACGTACTTGCTTAATCTGAATGACACGTGCCTACGTAGGTATCTGTACCGCATTATAAGGAAACATCGGAAACTAAAGTTCATTTTACGCAATTATCCTGAAATTTCAACGTTCGTAAGTTATTGTAAGCTTTGCATAAATTGAGTATTAATTTGTGAATGGCAATTTTTTATTAAAATTACCAATAAATTTTGTAAAAAAAAATTGACAACCCTAACCTCCACCACACTTCACTCGGTGTGGCCGGCACGGGCGCAACCCGCAATATATGGTTTGCGACAAGTGCACTCCGATTTATCGATAACACGACGTTTTTCTGGCATGTTTACTTCACTAGTCCCATTGTAATTTGTATTGCGCTGATTACGGAGCATTCCTTGTTAATTTAGAGGTGTGATGCTTGAATTATATTTCGTATGATCGAATCATAAGTTGTTCTAGAGAATTGTAAGCCAATAATAATTCATGTTTATTCTTGTGTGACATTTATGTGGCACTTATAATTTAATAGCAAAATATATGTATAATAAAACTACTACTATTTTAATATACTATACTACTATATTACTATTTTAATGTTTGGTTTGAATATGTTTTCACTGTATGTAGCAGAATCAATGGTCCACAAAATTAGTTTAGTGTGAGTGCGATCATTTGTAAACTCTACAAGCTTTATTGAGTTTTCATTTATTGTTTTCACATAATGTTTTTCTTCACTAATAAAACTAGTAAAACAGTTATCTTTGCAGTGTACTCCCGATTTACTCATATTTTTTCAAATGATCCACATCCATTTGAATCCCAGACATACTTTTTATATCACCAAAAGTATGTCTGGGATCAAATCTTGGACCTTCAGGGCAACCCAAATTGTACACCATTAAGCTTTCACTTCGCGACATGCGACAATATACTTAACTTCGCACGTAAACAACTCGCCTTAAACATTGTAAAAGCCTTTTTATCCCACACTTAACATACTTAATTCATCAGGCGTATACAATCGATGAGTAATCCGATGTACACAATAATCGATTCTTATTCTTTATTCGATTCGAGCAACACGTGTGGTCGATTCGAGATCGGGCCGGCGATATGGAGCGCCAATATGCTATAATAGCGAAGGGCCTGAGCGCTATATTTACTGTGTCGGGGAGATTTATAAGTTAATACTGCATTTGGCTTATTGTGCATTATCAGGTTTGAGGGAGTAAACAAAGGTAGGGTTATGTCTAAGTAGTTAAACTTTGGCAGCAATAGTGAAGACCTATAATAGCAATAAATTAGCTACGTAGGAAGATCTTACTTTGATAAAAAGAGAGTGGCGAGTCGGTTTCAGACAATAAAAATCAATATTTCGACTACTGGAATTATTACAAAATCAAAACATACCAGTCTTAATGCTTTTCAAGTGCCTCCTTCAATATATATACCCTTACAAAAAGCAGCCATACTTGTATAACACATGTTGCATTTCGTGCATATTCCTTATTATTTCAAATCCTTGTTTTCCTTCGCTTAGCTCAAGTCGGCGAAGATACCTGCATCCCTTTAAAACAGGGAGTATGAAAACCAAGAATAATAATAATATTCATAACAACTCTCGTTTAAAACTTTACCTTACTTACAATGTTTCATAAGAGATATGCTGTGCAGGCAATGAAGTCTCTCACTAATCAAATTCAGGATACTGCAGGAGCTGCATTTTTTACATATTACAGCGTTAAAACAGTTAACACAAGCAAACATAATAGCTGTTATGAGATTAATAAAGGTTTAATTTTGGTTTAAATAATCATCATAATGGTTTGTCCTTTAGTAGATAGGATTAGAGTCCTATCTAATATCGGCCAGATATGCATCGCTTCCCAGAAGGACTGAGTTGAAAGCCCCATAAAAGTATTTCTTCGATAATGCAAGGTTATAGAAGGAGTATGTAGTAAGAGGACAGGAGTAAATAGCGGAGACGTCTTACTCTCCGGTCTCTCATATGCTACGGGTAAGTCGACATAAGGACGGTTGGGCCTCGAGGGGTACCTTATTTATAGCGTAAAGCAGTATTTGAGTTTCGGTAGCAGGGTCTGGTTGAGGCGGCCATATTAATCTTTGGGAATAGCAACGTATGTGTAATTAAGCCCAAATAGAACCTCTGTTCAACATTAAGCTACTAACGGTTGTCCACATGGTAGTAGCCGTTTATTAAGGTCCACAATCTTTATTTGTTTTAGATTAAACCTCATAATTTTAGTACAATCTCTCAGAGTTTTAGTACGATTTCTACTCCCGGTACATAGAGGCGCTATTAGTGTAGTTCTTATTACCGTTCCAACCAGATTTACGACTATGTAATTCGAGTTTCTATGATGAGAGTTATTTATGAGTGGAGCAACTTTATCAACACGTTGATGTCTTGTTTTGATTGATCGGCCTTCTCTGTTACCACGGAAAGCTGTTAATCTGTTACTTATAAAATATTACTTAAAAGTAAGTTATTCGATGCTTAAACGATTATTTTAGATTTTAATTTTTTTATTGTGTCTATTTATTTTTACAAAATTCAGTTTTTTTTAGTTTATGTAGAAAAAAAATCGTAATAATAATTAATTGAATTTCTTGTTAACCGAATTCAAGAAAGGATAATGTTTTAGATTCAACTGTATGTATTTTAATGTACATGTTGTGGACCGATTCTCAAAACTATTATTATTTTGATTTAAAAGAGTATACTCCTAAGGTGTGTCCATTGGCACCAAGTCAGGATCTGATGATGGAATCTCAGAAAAATCGAGGGAACCTTCAAATATTATAGGTGTTAACAATATTTACTAAAGCTGTTGAGAAATTTGCATATGATCATCATCATCATCATCATCTCATGATGATGACCATACACATTTGAATAATTTTTTTTATTTATTTTTTCAAAACTTACATCTAACATTACAGGCTATCCTGATGCGTTAGTGTAGTGATAACAAATGAATTGAATATAACAATAAATATGAATTGTTAATAAATAGAAATTATATCCGAATGCAAATTTAAACTTTACCAATCGTGATTTTTATTTTCATAGGAAATGTACTTTTTAGTGTTACGAAAGTTTAGCTTGAATTAATAAATTTTGTGTAAATGCAAACTTAATTTGTTATTAACCAAGAATAATATAATTATTGTTCTTAGCTTACAGGCGATCAATTAACAGGTTTATAGAAATTATCCCTTTATCTCGGTTCACTAGTCGCATAGCGCTATGTTACATCTAGATTATATGATACACCAAGTACCGGGTTCCTGGTTAGACGTTATCGAGTAAGTCTATGTACACGATGTTACAAGCTTATAAGTGGCAGATTAGCGCTTATAAATAATATTATTTGAGACTTATTTGTGATATTGTTAACTTTTTGTATTGAGAGGAGTGTATAATAATTGTCATTATGTTATTAACTTTTGTATTGAAAGGCGTGTGTATGTGTGT
>DWNE01000072.1:0-41317 GCA_018249875.1 Cecropterus toxeus
GGACTATGGCTTAAAAACTCTCTCACTCTGAGAGAAGACCCGTGCCCAGCAGTGGGACAATAATGGGTTGACGAGAAGTTATTTTTATATCGAAGATTTTTTATTTGCTAAGCTAATGGATTGCTGTTTATTTTCAGAAAAAACACACAGTCGGTTTCAAATGCCCGAGCGGGGCGTCGTGTCGTCATGTGTGGTGTTGTGCCATAGAGCAGATGTTATTTTTTACGTGAGTCTTATATATTGTCGTTGCAAAATTAAAACCGTATACGTATGTTTTTTTTAGAGTTTAAAACAAAACTTGAACTGATGAATATATCATAGAATTCATTCATTCATTGATTTTATTGTATAACACTAACGCTTGATGTTTTCTTCAATCATAGAACTACAATAGTACTTTTTCGTGTGACGTGGGCACCATTGATACACACAAAAAGAATACATAAACTCTCTGACCTGTCTGGCCAGGGAAGACAATCGACCCCAGAACCTAATGGTTGCCAAAAGCAAATCGTGAACGATCCACAGGTTGCCTGAAATTTATAGACGCTATAATTCAACGTATGAAAGATTAGAAGTTAAAAATGCCTACTTTGAATATTACATTTACTTATTGAAATTCTACATAAGTTATGCCACGCGTTAATGCCCTCTTCCGTTAGGTTATGACAAAGTGGTAAGCTGATAAAACAATTTGTTAGTTTTTGTGATACTCTACCTTATATGGCACTCGTACATTAAATTATATGATTCCAAATTACATAAACGAGTTACCAGATGTCATTAAAATGATGTATTTTAATAATGTAAAAACATTAAGAAATACTTATAAAACCTTTTATATAGACATAGTATAGTATCTTAGGACACATAAATCCTGCGAGGTTTGCAAGGTCTAAAATTTGCACTATTTTATATAAGTTTGTAGTATGTATGTGAAATAAATGAGAAAAAAAATATTTTGTTCGGTGTGTACAGATTGGCGTCGTCGTCAGACGCGTGCGTGTACTCCGGCGGCGGGCTGTTCTCGTGGGGCACCAAGTTCAAGTACGTGGGTCGCACCGAGCGGGAGATCCTCGAGCGAGACGGGCTGTTGGCTCCGAGGGACTCCCAGGTACACTATTTCTGGTCATTTGAGCCGTATGTTTAATATACATGGATATCGTCGATTTTCTTTTGTGAATATTGTTTTATTACCAAGACAAATCATATTTGAATACTTCTGTTATTATGTAAATTACAGTTTGAATAATTTTGTTTTATTGCTAAATATTTGTTGTAAAGTGAGTTATTTATTGTTGTAACCGCTCACTTTTATATGAGGCGACCATCTTAGTCCTCGGGCATTGCAACGCATCTGTGGTTGACTTTAGATAGAATCCCTGTTCTATATGAAGTTGCTTATATATGCGTCCATGGGCAGTAACCACTTATCATCAGTTGAGCTGCTTGTTCGTTTGCTACATATTTATAAAAAAAAAACTTGTCATACTATTTTTTTGTAACATTGGAGTAGGAAATGAACATGCGGTACGGTATGTGACTACTGGTAGTTTAAACATTTGTATTCAACAGTAGATAAGATCAGATATTTACCAGAGGTTGGTCACAGGTGCGTTGCTACTGCTGGAAAATAGGATAGGCCATGGTGCCTTTAATGTCGAACCACAACGGGCGCCTTCAAGATATAATGTAATGTTGAAATCTTTTAGGAGGAGGGATCAAGTACAGGTGGCAGGAGGAAAGCATCCAGTGTACCTGCTACTCCATCAACGCCGATGACCGGAGATTTTGGTATGTTTTTCAAACTAACGGTTACTATTTAAAAAATCTGAATATTTGATTCAACAAATTTACAGCCCATTAACATTTATATAACTGATCACAAAAATTGGTGTTCAAGAAAGAGATTTTTCACGGATACATTATTCATAATTTACAAATTTTCTCCTGTTATTTTATACTCTTTAGTTTCGATTAAAGAATGCAGGTGTACCTTAAAAATAAACATCGAATTTTTAGTGTCAATATCTTTATTGCACATCTGATAAGAGAATATGAACGTTGTTCCCCTGCAGGTTACAGCAGCCTGCCGCGCTCGACGCACAGCGCGCCGCTGGAGGAGAGCGGCGCGGGCGGCGGCGCGGCGGGCGGCGGCGGCGGCGGCGGCGGGGACGACGCCTGCGACGGCGGCTGCCTGCTGGCCGGGCCCGCCGTCGACATCGCGCTCGCCTGCTGCGACCATCTGCGCGCCGTCGCCGAGGAACCCAAGGCCGCGGGTGAGCGATGTCACTACTGTAGAATAGTGCTGTAGAACACTAGTGAAAAGTGTATGCTAAGTAGTAAAGAGTCTAATGTACTTGGAAGATATATGTTTTAAGTTATAAAGGTATCTGATGTTGGTGAAATCTAAAGGAGAGTATCAAACGATATATTTATCACAACATTAAAAAATACTTAAATTAGTATTCCTCGTGCAATATACTCGCCGTGTATAGTGAAATAGGTGCTAATTGTACGAGTATGTAAGTATCATATTCAGTACTCGCCAATTATAGACGCCACTTATCACGCGGTTTTCGAAAATATTCAGCTTTTTAAAACTTATAAAAGTATAGGAATTTATATTGGAGGGGCAGTGTTTACATTCATTATTTTTCGACACAATATTATTGTGTATATTCATCATAAAAAGGAAGCAGACTTTTTGCAATAATGAACAGTGGTGGTAATGAATTACTTGAAATGAGTATAAATTCTGGAAGGTTTTTAAATATATTCCATTCCAGTAATCATTATGATTACATTATAATTTTGAAAATCTTCTAGGTATTTATGGTTTTAAAAACATCCTTGAATTCTAGATAAATATGCCTCTAATAGATATAACGTTTCTTATTACAAAATTTGGTATATATTTCTTTGTAATTTAAAGACTTATCACATTAGATATTAAAGAATTTACGTTAGTTTCTTATAACGTGATGCGTGTGGGTGCGGTGTACGCGCAGGTGCGTGCACGGAGTTCAGCCCGCGGGACCCGTTCGAGCACTCGTCGACGGAGTCGGGCGGCACGCTGGGCGGCGCGCTGGGCGGCGCGCTGGGCGGCGGGCTGGGCGGCGCGCTGGGCGACGACTGGCGGCTGGCGGCGCCGCGGCCTTTCAGCCCGGCGCGCGCCTTCGCCGCCGCCTTCGCGCTCGTGTGGCTGGCGCTGGCCGCCGCCGCCGTGCTGCTGTTCGAGACCGACTGGCCGCCGCTGCGCGCCCTCAAGCGCCAGCCGGACCTGCTCGCCCTCAAGCACCACTACTACGCGCCCCTCCGCGACTACTTCAAGCGGAAGCTGCTCGAGCTCTTCTGATTCCGGCCGAAGGTCGATCCCGAGGTGTCAAATTTTTCGGACCGATTTTTGGATTCCGCCCGACGGCTTTTACTGCGAATCCGTTGCGTGCGTTAGGTGTTAGGGATAGTTCGGTGATGTCTCCGCTTTCGGCGGAGCGAGGCTCCGCGCCTTGAAGCGTTCGCATGAAGGCGCCGGATTTTACAATTTGTTCTATAATATTTTGTAAATTTTGCACCGAAACGTACGTATTGTTAATTTCTTAACTATGCGCTTATATATAGTACAATCGATTATTTCTAAGCTTGTTTATGTACTTTTACGCACAACCCTTGTGATAGTTATGTACGCTCCGCTCTATCTTTTAGATAACGGCACAAATATATATATATATATTTTCTTTCACGTATGTTGTACCCCTGTGTCGAAGTGTCGAAGTACACTTTAGTACGCAAATACATGGGTTGATGAATCTCATCTTATTTTTTATATAATTTTAATGCTTTAATACGCTTCACATTCCAATTAATTTTAAGTATCTCACTTAATTGTATTACATTTTTAATTTTGAACACATTTTATTTTTTGTTTTAAGTTAAAAGATATTTACACTGTTACGCTTACTAATTTGATCTATGTTTTTAATGCTTGACACACTGCATTTATTTTATTCCAGTTTTGATTATTTTATTTACATTAATTTATTACGCATTTATAGCTTAGTAAATGATTTATTTCTATAATTTATTTTCGTTAAATATTTAACTATGAATTACGAAATATTTTTATGAATGCGATGCAATGCAAAAGCAATATATTTTATATTTTGTTTTATATATATAATATATAAAATTCTCTCATTTTTAGGATTCACGTGACATGTTTTTAAATGTTTTGTATCTATATTATTTGGTTCTTGATTTATTATTATAATATAAGAGAATATCCAAACGGTACAAATATTGAGTTATTAGGAATTTATTATATGTGTTTGTTAAGATGACGTGTTGAGTTATGTGGAGGGTGTATTATATCTGTACTCATGATTTTCAGAGTCTAGATAAGTTTTAGTAACTAAGGGCCATCTTAAATATATCTTCACTGTCAATTGACGTATTGAAATTCGTAATATAAAAATAAAGTAAATAGTTTTCATAAATTTTATGAGCCACGACACGAAAAATATTTGGAACACAGGTCGTGGTATAATGAGAGTACAGGTAATGATGGGCTTGAGTACTTGCATTCAGAAGACAGGAGCGTACTAGCGTCCTCTTAAATCCGTCAGTGCATCTGAGTATAAAATTATACTTTTAAACAATTATTGCGCCATACATTATGATAACGCTTGTTCTTTAGCATTCTTGGCTTCACTTGGTTCATATAATAATATAAATAATTAAATATTACTCAGTAATAAGATAATATTTATGGAAACATACTTTTAATTTTGTACGACGATGTATTTATTTTTGCTTGAAAATTCCGCGATGAGTACTTCTTTCATACACCCTCCTAATTGTTTAATATCAATCATTAATGGTATTATTATATACTAAAGGAAACTTTTCCTGTCGCTCGTGCTTACACGCGCACGCGTGTTCCGTCCACACGCATGCCACTTCTCTAACCTATCGTTTCATACGTAAACGGAGCGCGAAGAGATTCTAACGGGTCCATGTGTTCAGATGAGATGCGTGTACAGCGCAAGCACGCGTGACAGGAAAAACGCCATAATACAGTAATTACATCATTAACACACGCTTGTTACATTCGAATTGTTTACATCACTAGTGAATACTAACGCCTTATTAGTGAGTGTGGTTATAGCCTTAAGATGCTTTTTTTCGCCTAGTCACTTACTGTAAATATTTCTGGAAAATAATGAATCTACTTTTAAAAGCACCCAATGACCTATTTATAGATATAAAATTCTTTGGGATCTGACTCTGATATTGAATATGTAAAAAAGGTGTTTGAGTTAAAATCATTGTGAGTACTTAAATAAAATAAAGTAAGCAATTTTCAAATGTCTTAATGATCTGAAAACAGTACTTTACACGAACTCTATATATACTTTAAGTAGACCAATAGTTAAGTAATGTCGTCACAGAATTTGATTGAAATTTGAAAACATTGTTACGTCTGGTTTTTTTAGAACGCTTTAGTTTTTTTTTAATCCGAATAATATGTCAAACAAAATACAAATTAGTGTCCGACCGAAACTTCGGCTTCGTCCATAAAAACCACCCTCGGTAAAACCTTCGGCTTCAGCCAAAATGAGCCATATTTTTGCCGACGCCGAAGGTTCTAGCAAGCGCCAAAATAGAAAGAACTGAACCGACTCTGAGGTGGAGATTGTGGGGCATAGGATAGGTAAGCTCACACTCCATTGCGGGTTTGTGTTGCCACCTGTATTTGAAATTCACATTCCAAACGTCGATTAAGTGTCGCAAGTAGCGACGTAATTGTTATGAATTCTAGAAGTCGTCTAAATGTAATAAACATGAACCTTAATATATTTATTTAAGTCATTAAAATATTCACGCAAATTTGAAACGAAATTTCTTGAAGTATTTAAACGTCCGGCTTCGGCCGAAGCTTCTGAAGATAGCCGAATCTTGGTCGGACATTAGTATCCAATTTTTCGACAGAGACCATATTCATAAGCATAATCTATAAATTTGAACTCTTCGCTTTACTTATATATAAATGCCGACTTGCCATGATACTTAATATAAATTGACATTCAATATTTTTACGACCTCATGTCAGTCTTGCGTGCGAATATTCTGACGTGTACATACATACAAAAGGTGATGTGTATGTTTTATAACTATCGCAGTTGTGTACTTTTCCAGTGCACACACTAGGGATCTTTCGTATACAGATCAGTGGCGTAGCGTGGGTTTATGCCGCCCCGGGCCGAAGTTGCATTCATAGAAATTTTAGTCGGCGAAAAAAAAAGACAATCTAAATTGTCGAAAGAAAAAGATACGTCGCCAAATCTAAATATATTTTTTTCAAAAGTTTAGTTTCAGTGTTTATACAAAATATAGACGGTTGGTACGAAAAAAGGAAATTTTGCCGCCCCTCAAAATATCTCCTCTACCCTTCCACCCTACGCCACTGATACATATATTTTACAGGATCCAGTCCCGTACACGTATTACTTTCTTTGCATTGAGTTTGCAAATAGCATGAATTTTTACAAAATTGATAGCGTACTTATATGATTTTCAATCTCAATAAACGACTGAAATTGAATGATGTAACTGGTTCCAATAAAGAATTGACGTCAGGGTGGATGCCAATCTCGAATCTATTAGCGACAACGCTTGAAATTATTATATGAAATATTGACGTCGATTCATTAAGGTCATGCTAATATTGTTGTCTGTTTGTATATTGAGTTTTACTTACTTATTAACAAAACATGAATTCATATTTAATGTACTTAAATTTGTCACGAATCTTGAGCTATTACCAATAATGGTGAGTTTAGTGGTTGGTAAACCCTATACTTAATTGTTTACTCGTTCTGACATGACTGTATTTGGCTAGGCCATTATTGTGCTCAGATTCGACTGCATATATTTATTTTAAGAGCACATGAATTTGACAATTTGTTGCGTTTATTTCATTTAACTCATACATAAATATTATTGTCACTAATCAATAATAAATTTGTAATACAAAGTATGATTTCGCGTTTACACTAGGTCGTTGTGGCCATGGCTGTAATCGTCTGCAAATGACTTCGGTCATCGACCAGGATAAACAGCATTCGGTAGTCGTACAGAAATGGGCTGCATTTTTGGTTTGCAGTGACAGACTTGGCATTAAATATTTTACGGATAGTTTTCGACCATAATTAATTGCCAGCTGAACCGAATACAGGTGACCGACCGATTAACGAATTCGGGTAAACAGATTGAGGGCGACGTATTCGTTGCACGACCTATTGTAAACGCGCCATGATACTGCCAGTATTGTTAAATGAAAACACATTTTAAAGCTTCCTTATAGCATTTATTTTTAAGTTATTTAGTTCGATATAGTCAATTTTGATTTAAAATCATATACTAACAGATTTTCTATTTAAAAGTTTTATGGACGCATGATCATGTTTATGAAAGCGATCTGTTTGCGCGTACAATGTTCTACATTTTAATCTAGTTAGAACATTTTGCACGCAAACTTTATTCGTACAACGAATTAATTAACGTCTTCTATTTAATAAGTTCGAGTGCGCCTTAAGCAATTGCCCTAATTTGTACGTGGCCGATTAATTTAATTGTACAATTGCACTCACTTATTCCTGTTCGAGAAGATCTCTCCGTTATGCGAATAAGACGTTTGTTGTGGATACCATAGAGATGAAACTCGCTCTGAGATGTGTTATAGCACTGATCACGCCAATGAGTGTTGCCATAATAATTTGTTTGACAGTGGACCAACACGCTATGAGGTTAAGTTCGTATGTGTACAAATCTTATTTTTATATTAAAACCGCTTTTTGCGCAACCCGTTAGCCGAGTAGATATTGCAAATAGGATTAAGGACTACACTTTATAGTTATTGTAATACGCCTGTACGCTAATATATTCCAAGAAATGTATTTTTATAGCGACTGACTGTAATGTATAGAGGCCAAAATTGTTCCAGTTTTGTCAATTTATATTTAATTTGATAAACTTTCTAAGTCATACAACTTATATACCTAACTGCTTCGTAGACATACCAGTAGGACGCGGCTAGCTGAGCTAGGCCGCTGCAATAGTTTCAAATGTGAACACTGTATGAATAAGCGAACACAAATTATAATTAATATAAATTATAGCTATCTAGCTACCATTACCTAATATGTAAGATTTTGGAAAATCTAGAGGTTTTAATAAAACATCCTGCCGAAGTCAATTTTATGTTTTATTATTTCAAAAATAATTCCAAAATAAGCAACAAACAAGTAACAACGTAAAAAACATATCTTAGTGCATATATAGTCTGCTAGTTTAAAATATAAACACTGTAACGACTGCCGGGTGATTGCGTATGCGCAGGGGTCGAGTCGAGGCCCTTGTTTCAGCGTATACCATGTATTGTCAGAACAGACGTACATCCGAAAAAATAGCAACTATATCTAACAAATACATCATACATACACATCGTCTCGCTACTGATATAAAATAAGTGACATGCAATTGATTAAATCATGGATGGCGCTCAGCGCGCTAGGATTCACAGTTCGCATTGTGCAAAATACATTAATGCCAAACAGTCTTCATGAATACAAAAATTTAATTCTACCAGATGAATATATTTTTAAACATATTATAATACATGTGTATTAATTTTACCTCAATATATTAGATTCGTTTGATTACTACTTCGTCAGCAGCACTTTATAACACATACATTTAATTGAATGTTAATAATAACACTGTCTACATATTTAGAAGTTCTAAATATGGCACTCCTATAAACGACCTTTGGGTACTTAAGTATAAATATATTTCTAAGATAATAAGATTGCATTGGACCACACTTGCACGCACGTGCATATGTAAACTATTTCGTACATGCACGCATGCACTCGGCAAAATATCGTTTGTGAGGTCCAATCTTTAGTCGCGATTACAGCAGACCGAACCTATAGTTCGATAAGAATCCACTCTAATACATATATTGGTTATATGTTACATACAAGTATGTTGCATACTAAAATAATTTATCATCAATTACAGTGTTTTAAAGTAAGAGCAGCGAAATAAACACAACTATATTAGTGTATAAATTCTTATAAATTCAGATTCACCCTTATACGTAAAATTTTACATCCACTTGAGCTATAAACAGTAAAGTAGGTATATATATATCTAAATTAAATCCATATCCACCCATAATATATGAAGATACATTAAAACAGCGTAATTATGACAGTTATACATAATAGCGATTACAATTATTACGATACTAACGTAGCCTAGGCTATGAATGAGATGGCGCACGGTGTTCCACCACTACATTATTGTCCATCGGTTGGTCGGGAAGGAGGCTCGGGATACATTTCCAGAAGCGGGGCGACCGACCTACTCGGTACAAAATCCACATTTATTTACCGAAACGCTCGGATTTCGTAAAACAGATAGTAGGTTACACATAGAATGGGAAGTCATATTTAAAAAACAAGATCTGAATCGTTTTAGAAAGAAGCTAAAATTAAAGTCGGAAAGGAAGCGTCCGTGACACAATCGAAGGAGCGGCGGTGCGCGGCGGGACTAATCGACGATGGACAGCTGCGCGTAGCCGATGAGGCCCTTCTCGTCGGCGGGCTCGGCGGGGTCCGGCGAGTCCAGGCGGAACGTGAGCGTGCGCGCGGCCGGCTCGCCCGCCGGGAACAGGTGCGCGTCCACCAGGCGCTGCAGCTGCGCCGCAATCGTGTCCGCGTCGCGCGCCGCCACCAGCCCCGCGCCCACCAGCTCCGTGGCGATGCCGTCCGCCGAGTCCTTCCCCGGCGCGAACTCGAACCGGATGTCGTTCAGCTCCTTGCGGTTGTTGCGCATGCGCAGCACCAGGTTGATCTGCGGCGCCTCCTCCGCGCCTAGCGAGCCGATGGTGAAGCCCGCGCGCGCCTCGCCCTCGCTCTCGCTGTCGGAGGAATCCGCGCGCGCCAGCTGATTCATGGGCCGGTCGCGCCCCGCCTCGCCCTCCTCGTCCTCATCCTCCTCCTCGCTCTCCCACACCCACTCGCCGGTCTCCATGCGGTGTAGCCTTCCCGAGGTCCCCGGCTGACGCTTGCTCGCCTTGTGCACCCTCGTTTCCATGCTCGGCCCGATTGAAACCAGAGTTTGCACCAAGTATTTGCGATCCTTCGCCTTTTTAAAGAACGAATGTTTTAGCAGCTCCGTCGCCGAGGGCCTCTTTGTTGGATCCTTCTGCAGGCATTCCGATATCATTTTCCTGAAGGTTTTGCCGTAAGCTTTATATTGATCCTTTTCCTCGGCTCCGGTGTCCAATGTGGGCGGATCATTTTGTAGGGTGAGCATCAAAACTTTCATCGGCGGATATTTGTGATAGGGAGCAGTTCCCGTAGCCATTTCGATGGCAGTAATACCAAAGGACCAAATGTCAGCCTTAAAATCGTAACCATGATTTTGTTCCATGACTTCCGGAGCCATCCAGCAAGGTGTACCTACAAAAGTATGTCGCACTTTTTGTCGCGACAAGTCCCGTCCGGTAGCGAGCCACGCGGACACCCCGAAGTCTGCAATTTGAACGGTTCCATCATCACCTAATAGGATATTACCAGCTTTGATATCTCTGTGAATCTGACCATTTTGATGGAAATACTCGAGTCCCTTCAAGACCTCCTTCAACACAGTAGCGATAGTCGCTTCATCGAAAACACCATGTATGCAATTAGAAATCCTCATTTTGTGTTTGATGATATCTAATAAACTGCCTCCCTCTAGAAGTCTTAGCACGAGCCATAACTCCTCTTTCACAACGAAACTGGTATAGTATGTCACTACGTTCTCGTGGTTGCAGCTGGACATAGCTTGTATTTCCTTCAGTAGCTCATCCATGGAGGTGTTCCATTTTTCCAAGTTAATTCTTTTAATGGCGCACTTTTCGCCACGCGGTTGGCAATAAGCGGCGTGTACTACCGCTGTGGCGCCACAACCGATCACTTCTAAGAGTTCGTAGTCATCCTGACTATTGGGCCATGTGTGACCTGAGCCTGCCATTTTGGGTTGTTGCTATAGGTTATTGTCAATTAATGTTAGATCCTAGGATCAGTACTATGTTTCTATTGCTAAGCCGTAATAAGGCAATTTGGTAATATATGTAGACAATATGACAAAATATGTAAGTTCAATAGATATTTAATGAATAGTGACTTTTACTGTAATAATTTTGTCACCCATATTTACATGGTATAGAGGTTTATAGTTCTGTATCACTAGTTTATCTGCTGTATCTTGAGATACAATCCGATGCAATGATTGGCTTTCTTCAAATAGCTCTTTGATGGTGATATTCTTTTCAATTATTGTTGGATCATAATAATCTACAGTCGAAGGATAAAGGTGGTCACCTGAAATTTTATTTCATTGTTCAAATAAGTTGTTTCTCTTATTTAAAAATTGGTAATTTTTCCGAAATATAGAATGTCGATTATCTTACCTGGCAATAAGTGCAATAGTCCATCTTTGGCTCTGATAGTAATGGGGTAGAACAGTTCATTACCCAAGCAACTTCTATCTTTAGCAAATTTAATCAGATCTTCAATATTAGCAAAACAATTGAGACGATGTAACTCATAGACCTGTGGTGGATAAAGTAGCACCTCTTTCTTGCAGCTTCTATCAATAACGTCCAAAGGACTTGCCCACTGCAATGATCAAAATTTCAGAAACACATTACAAAAACCATAACTGTTGTCTAGATACTTGAGTCAAACTAAACTAAACTTCTTTTTCTCTCTTAACTTACTCTTTACTTACTACTTTACTAACTTTTTCTCTCTTAATCTTAACTTAATCTAAATGAGGAAATTGTTACTGTATTACCTTTACCTTATGTTTGTTATAAGTTGTTTTTTTAAATGTTTAAAAATAAATTATGGATATTTTAGCAGCTAACAATATATTAAGTCTCAAGATTCAAATTAGGCATCAACAAAATATTTACCTCTGTGTTAACCACTTCTGCGTTGCTTTTAATGCCTTCAGGCTTTGTTTCAAAGGCAGTTACAAAAAATGCTGTATCAAAACGCTTGGGAACTCTGGCAGGTGTCAGCCAGTTACTCCAATAGTGAAGCGACCATATATCTGGATAACAATTGTATTCCTTGCAGAGACTAAAAAGTTCTTGGGGATCCTTGGTGACCTGCAATAGAATTTAAAGATATGTCTAGAGCCTGGAATCAGCTCCAATAAGATGATCCCAGGCAATCGATCCAGAAAGGGGACACTTAGAGAGGGCTAAAAAGGTTCAGCCCACAATTTATATACAAGTATATAAGGTGATGAATAGTCATCACCTTTGACGGTTGGTGAGGGGTGATAAATCTTCAATTTTAGGAAGTAGTAAAAGATGGTAAAAAGAAGGTGAAAACTTTTAGTAACTAAATAAGATTGATGTACCTGCTCTAGATAATAGGCATTATTGACTGATTAAATATATAATAATGTTATCTTACTTTCATGAAAAACAAAGATATATAAGCTGGAATACACAGGTAGAACATTATAAAAAATTTCAATCCCATTTATAAGTGTGTATTTATTGTAATTCCCTAAGATAACAATGGGTTTACTTAATGAACAAATACTGAACTAAAAAAGTAATCTACAGAAACTTTAGAGAAAAAAATAAGGTTATCAACATTTAAAATGCAAATAGCAAGTAACCTAAATGTAGTATGTAAATGAAAATTAGATGGCAAAGTATTAGATGTTAGAGAATAAACATGTTGCGTTTTAGTATGTTGATGTTATATTGATCGATCTAATGTACAACTCATACAAGAATTTTAAAATACATACATACTTACTCAAAAAACAAATGTTCGTGAATAATTGTGAGTCATTCAAACACTATTTCATTTTCAAAAAGTTGACTTCCAAGAGTAATTCTTTACTTTAATATGTTTATTTAGTTTATATATTCATGTATTAAATAATATATATATTTATGATTTTCTTTTTATACAATTATGTATGTACATAAATTTGTTAAAATACTCTAGATTTCGGTATACAATAGTAAATAATGATATGTTTTAGTTTAATTTTTAGCCTAATTTGTTTGGTTGGTAGGTATTTTGGTTTCGTTTTGGCTCAAATAAACGTATTGGTCAGATATAAGTGATAACCAATAATTAAACGGAAATCAATGATATTCTCAAAAACAATATGAAAAAGTTGCCAATTATGTTAAAGCTTATATACAGGTAATAGTAACAATGCAGTTGCGAAGATACATGAAGCCAAACAAATAGACCGTGAATGATAATGAGATGTAGAATCCATTCCCTTATATCCCTCACCTTTCTTTGCCAGTATTTTAGATCAACATCTTTTATAGCACTAGCCCACAATCCATCCCGTGTGTCTCTATGCGCTGTACTACAAAGGAGAAGCCCCAACTCTTCAAATGTCTCCCTTATAGCAGTTATCCGTAAAGCAATATGCCTGAAGAATGAAATTGAAAGTTTTATAAAAATATTTCCAATATTACCCTTATTCAACAAAGTGCGGAGTACTTAGGATGTCCAATCAATATGTCATTCATCAATGCATATAGTAGCTCTGACTGTCGGATGTGTATTAGTCAACAAAACAACAATTAATTGATAATTAAAATTTATAAAATGAAATTGGCGTTGACTGATCAGTTTTATCATTGTTTGATGGAAAAAAACTCATTGGTGTAGTAACAAGTGTTGATTGATATGAAGTGATCAATTCTGCCATTGGTTTATACTTTATAACATTGATTTACAATGGATATATGTGGGCACGTTTAAAATATAAAATAAATAGTACATTATGATATAATAAAGACAATTTTACATCATCCCGACACTAAGACCCTGCACCATGGGTAGCATGAATACAACGCCAAGTAAACAAATGATAGAGGTAGATCAGAACAAAATTAAGATTCTTATTTTTATATTTGCCTGATCACATGTCAATTCCATTAGAAGTGGGAACCTTCTAGGTACCATATCATAGAATTAAAACCTTATTATTCTATTGTTAAAAACATAAATAACGGATGTATATAATAATGCAAAAACAACATATGTTTCAACTTTTAAATTCAAATAAAATGCTTCTATATAATGTGAATTGCAAAATAGTATGATATTGATTACTAATGTGTTATGACAGAGATTAAAGTATGTCACAGTAATTTCTAACAACTTAGTTCTTTGCAATCTGGTTATCTTTAAGTGGCATGGGAAGTAGCTGTACTATACCTTTGTACAGGACTGTCTCCCAATATCGGTGTGGTGGGTGCTCCGGCACGATGTATGGCGTCAAAATCGCGTTGAGAGTAGCCGAACTCAGCGAAAAGTCGCAACCAACGGTCGGCGCCGTCGGCCGCCTCACACAGCCCGCCGGGGAACACTACACTGTTCGGGAACGACGCGCGACTCGTACGAGTCTGCAATAAGATGTCGTAATTACCGGCAGAACAAACACTCGAAGAAGGCTCTCGATATCGCTTAGCTAACACTATCAAAGAAGCTGAGTCGCGCCAACATTTTCTAATCGCCCTATTCATAATTTAAGGCGACGAATGCCGATCCTTTATAGGCACGTATTACCAACTGCAGACTGGGGTTATAAGTGTAACAACGAAACTTACGTAGTTAGTTGTGAGATTACAAGTGTGGATGAATTCGGTATTGCGTTATCTAATATGATCAATGATAAGTTTGTTTTTACATCTGCAGAGACTGGTTTTTGATGAAACTACAGAATATAAAAATAGCACAACTTGACATTCACTATTTCTTTTTTTTAAAGAGGAGTACAATTTTACGTTTCGTTATTTCAAATATGGCTAAATATGCACACATTTAAAAATAGAATAGTTAATTGAATGGTTTTCAAATTTTGTAGCTATTGTACAGTTTATTTGCGGATATTTATTGATAATTTTGTGATTTATAAAAATTTCAAATGCTTTTTTTCCATTTGACTGCCCCATAATTAGGCCCAAATATGCAACTATAGCGTAATTCTAGATCTTTAATAATACCTTAAAACTGATCATATTAGTACTTTTTTAAAGATAAGTATATAATTTCCTTTATTCTCTCTACACGTTTGAAGTCTTATATTTTTTAATTTTGCTCCGAGTGAAAGTTTAAATGTCAATGTCATTCAATCATCTGTTTTACACAGTCACTGTCAAAAAGTGTGCAAAGAAAAGGCAAGGTAAACTGTAAAAGTAAAGTTTAGTAATGAAAGTAAAATAATTTGCAACAAGAAGGGAAATACACAATTCTTAGAGTTGCACTGAATTGTTAAGTATATTGCCAAGAAACTGGTATGTTATTAAGAAGGTGAATTTAACTGTTTCATTTCAATTAAGAGGAATCGCAAAGCAGTTTCGGTCTGCCTAGGTGATGAGCTTTTTAATTATTTATTGTCTCAAAAGTCTCTACCATTATGTTTTCATTCAACTTTATGGCCTGTAAATATGTAAGGGATTTTTACTAGTAAATCGGTATTTTCGTATGGTAATATTAGTTTGTTCAGTATGCATCATTTCCACTGAGTAAACAAATAAATCACTGTAAATTTTACAGTTTAAATATACACGACGAGCTCATTTAATTGCTTTACATTTATCTTAAGGAACATTAACTTATTGTTGACACAAAATAACCTAACAACCTGATTTAAAAAAAAAATCTTAAGTTTCCTTGTAGTGTAGTAAGACTAAAGTGATGGTGATATTTATTCAAAATTATTGCAATGTTTGTTATGTAACAAATATTCGAAATAGGTGGATTGATATTTGTATTGTGTGAATATGCAGTGATGGCTAGAAACTGTTAACAAGAACTAGTGGCGGATTAATCTAGATAATCTTCTTTTTTTATGACCACATAAACTGTACCTTAATGCCTTGCTTTTATTACATCATAAAATGTATCTATTATGTGATAATATAACTCTTAAGTCTAATGCCATATACAGAGTAATTTTACTATGTACTTATGTTATTATAAATAAAAACAATGGATGCTCATGTAAATAATGTATTTTTTCAGGTGTATGTAAACTAAAAAGATGTTAAGACCGTTGTGGGTGTTGAGGCAGGGTCGAAGGCGTGTGCGTGGTGTCAGCACATGGTCACCTCTTGCTACAGCATTCAATACTAGACCAACATCTAGGCCTATCTTTGATTCCCTTAGAGAAAGGACAGTAAGTTTATAACATTTTTGATAATAATAGTATATATTTTTTTTCTCATACTACCTCATATGTCACATTTTTATTTTCAAGATTTATATATTTGCCTATATTCCGACGCAGTTACATGGATAGTGGTCACGACGAAGTTTCGCCGTTACATTTACATGGATCCGACCTGGATCTTGGTCACAGCAAAGTTTCGCCGTTACATTTACATGGATCCGACCTGGATCTTGGTCACAGCGAAGTTTCACTGTTACATTTACATGGATCCGACGCTGTTACACGATCCATGTAACTGGGTCGAAATATCGGCAAAAAGAAATTCAAAAACCGCATATCGTGATTACCCATAACATATTAAGATTTGTCAAATCATGAAAACATTTCTATTTAAGTCCATCTATCCATGCATAGTATAACTTGGTTATCTAAAGCTGCCACACATCATGTCATGCAATCTTGCACATAATGTGATTTTTAATGACTTCTGTAGAACACATTTACTTTTATGAGGGTGATATAGGAAATCATTGCTAACAATATGTATTAATTAACAAGTTTTATTCTATGAATTGAAACTACAGTTTTATTGACATTGTACATATCATAATTGCATCTCTTTGTGTACTAAATGTATCAACAAATGCATTTAGTTTTAGTACATACATAAATGAGGTTACTTTAAATTTATCTTATTTTCAGGGACTTTTTAATAAGCCAGAGCTTACAAGTTTTGAAGGTTTCTATACATTGAAAGAGCAAGCCATATCAGCTACAGACCGCTTGATAGAAGAGGCGACTTCAAACCCAACAAGACCTATGGTAGAGATTTTTGATGAATTGTCAGATACACTGTGCAAAGTGGCAGACCTAGCTGAGTTTGTAAGGATTGCTCACCCTCAGCCACATTTTGCGAATGCTGCAGAAGATGCCTGTATTAGTGTCAGTGGAGTTGTAGAAAAGTAATTACATTATTTCTCTTTATTCATTTTGACAATAATGAAATATACATATTATATATAAATATAATGTGCCATGATGTTGCTCTTGAAGAGCATCATTCCCACTTTCCATGGATGTCGTTGGAGTCATCTAAGGGAAAAAATGCAGGAAATGGTCAGACGCGTGTTTCTGTGCGTCATCCACTCTGTGGTCACACACACATGCCAAGATGGGTGACTTTTGTTAAAGACCCTCATTAGGGGAAGCCTATGTCTAACAGTAGACTTCAAATGACTGATGGATGAATGGATGAAAATGTGTATAGCCACATAATTGAGATTAAAATATGTAATTGTATAAAGTATTGAAGATCTATAATGTTTCCATGGTTTACTTCCAGAGGCACTTATGCCATTGTTATAAGTGTAGTATCAAGAGTTGATATGTTCTAGTTTGAATGAAGAAATCTATAGCAGGAAAAATATACTGCATCAAAACGCATGCGCGTTTTCTACATCAGTTTCATAAAAAAACAACCATATCTATTTCAGTTAATGGTAAATAATGCCCTCCCATTTATATATTCCAGATTAAACACCCACAAAGGTCTGTACGAAGCGCTACGTGACTCTGTGGAGCGGGGCACGTCTGGCGACCAGCACCTGGCGCGGTTGTTCCTGTTCGACTTCGAGCAGAGCGGCATCCAGCTGGCGGAGGGTCCGCGACGCCGCGTCGTGCGCCTCAACGACCTCATTCTGCAGACCGGCCAGCGGTTCATGGCGGGTGCGGCTAAGCCCAGAAGGGTGCCTAGAGATGCTGTTCCACAAAATGTTAGACAGTTGTAAGTTTTACAAGTCTAATGTTAATCTGTTTAAAACATTGCTTATATTTTGAATTGTGTTAGCAAATGTCTGGTAGTATCAATATGGATAACATTAAATTATTTCTTATGGATTTTGCTTGATTTTTCTCATTAAATTTAATTAGTAGTACCATTTGTTCCAGCTATCTTCCAGGATGACAAAATTTCTGGAATAGGAGGATCAAGCCTACAAATCTCTACAAATGTAAAAGATAATTTTTTTAGCCTTTAATTTTTTGAGAGTCTGCTTTCGACTGGTCAAGCTCCTCTTAAGTGCATAATTTGGACCCGCTGGTGACCTGTGGTATTGTCGATGCCATATCACATACAACCGTCGTCCCCAGTTTCAGCACAGAAGGCGACAGCGTGATAGTGAGCGGCGTGTACGCGGAGTGCGGCGAGGCGGCGGCGCGCGAGGCCGCCTACCGCCTGTACCTGGCGCCCGACCCGCAGCAGGAGCGGTTGCTGGCCACCACGCTGCAGGCGCGCCACGAGCTCGCCGAGCTCTGCGGGTTCAACAGCTATGCGGATAGGTGACGCTGTGTTTTTATTTTTGACGTGACAACGTCTTATAATTCGATGGAGCCGGCTGCGCGCACTAAAAAATGTGACTCATGCGGCGTTACCTCGCTCTCAGGCGTACCATTTAAGGCTTGAAGTGCAAGCGAGAGCGCGGAACGAGCGACTAAGAGGCACAATCGGCCTCCGCGTTCGCCAGCGTTCGACATTTGTCTCTCTCCTACTAAGCGAGCGATGTGTCCGCGTGGACAGCTGCTATAGATAATACATTTACATGTTTTCAAGTGTAAAGTATTCCATCAATATTTTCTTATGACATTGTCACGTTCAAGTATCGTCCCTAAACGGACTTTACTGATAACCGTTTTTTTTCCAAGAACTTATATTCATATTTTCATACTTCTCAGCCAAAAAATGAGAAAATTCCATATAAATTTCACCCCCCTATTTTACCCTCTTAGGGGGTTGAATTTCTAAAAATCCTTTCTTATTGCTCGCTTACATCATAAAAAAACCCCTGTACAAAATTTCAAGTTTTATAGGTGCGTTAGTTTCGGCTCTGTTGTGATATTGAAGTAATAACCTAAAATTGCGTATTGGTGCTTTCAGAGCTATCAAAGCCAGTACAATGGAGACCGCGTCAAACGTCGGCAAGTTCCTAGACATTCTGTCGGATAACCTGCACGACAGAGCAAACATCGATTTCGAATCTATGCTCAAAATGAAACGGATAGAGACACCATACCAGGTAAATATAATATGTCGTAAAAACGCAACGAATAGGTAACTTCAATCCTTTATTTTTTATCCTATAGTTATCCTATAGAATATATATTTGTGACAAGATGTGTCACATGGTTTAAACAATGTGATATTAAATTATAATAACGATTGATAGAATAAAATTATTTTCATAAAGCAAATACTAAATGTTTATATCAAGATACATATAGACTATAAATACATTTCAATCCAATAAATTAATTTCAATAGTTTTGGTTTTTAAGATGAGGAAGAGGATCATATCTTAATCCTCTTTCCTTTACGAATCAGGTTAAAAATGTCAACATTTTCTAGGACAAGCTTATGTGCTGGGACACACCCTACTTCACGCATAAAGCGAAGACGCAGCTGCTAAACGTCGCCAACTCAGACTTCAGCCCATACTTCTCGCTGGGCGGTTGCATGGAGGGGCTCAACATGCTCTGCCAGGAGTTGTACGGCATCACCTTAAAGTCTGAGGAAATGTTGCCAGGTAATTGTATCTGCCATCTATTTTTGTGTTATGCCACATATTTGAACGAATCATGGAAAAAAAGACAGAACGAAAAAATTTTTGTATAATGTTTCTTGTTATTAATAGGGTGGTCATTATAGTGGCAAATTAAAAGTAAAATAACAATTAAAATGGGTCCAATTTTCTATTCAGTAACAACAACAGTTAAACATCGTCTGTAACCCGAAAGAATGAATAGGTTTTAAATTAAATTTATTTTATTAATTAGTGCATTATTTTTTAGGTACATTATTATTTTGTAAATTTTCTCGCGATGTTTTCCTTTATTGTATGTAAGTCATAATTGATTGCAATTGCGTATCCAGGATTAAACTTGGGATCCCCCAATCTTATCTATAAAGTCATGGCAAAGTCAGTTGTTGTAACAGTATGTAATTATCTATTATTTATCTTCTATAGGTGAATCATGGGCGCCTGATGTATACAAATTAGCTGTCGTTCATGAATCAGAGGGATTACTAGGATACATATACTGTGATCTGTATGAACGGCCCGGTAAACCACATCAAGACTGTCACTTTACAATCCAAGGCGGGAAGTTACTTCCCGATGGTACATATCAGGTAAGAAGAATGTGAAAAAAAAATATTTACATTTATTTTAGCAATTGTTTTGCACGTAGGGAACTAGTGCAAAACAATTGCTATTCTCGTGTCGTGTTTGTATCGTGACTTATTTTCTTATCAAATAACAAATAGGTTTATATGTTGCTTATGTATACATCTTTTTATATGATAAATTGTTTATGTGTTAAAATATATAGTAATGTTTTTGAGATTGTAAATGTATAACGGTATGTATGATTATAAAAATTATCTTTTCGTTTAGAAATTAACCGTAAATACAATGGAATCATATATCTATATCTGAGTCGGGAACAATAATTTGATTTAATCCTGCAGTGCTCCTTGTTACAATTTACTAAATGTTTTCATGTACCATGCCAAAAGACGTGTAATCAAAATGGATACATGATTTTGGCTGTGTTTGCTCCATACTCAAATACATGTAAGTCTAATCAAATTGGACACGTTACCTTCGTCACGTTTGTTTAGAACCCGATAGTGGTAATAATGCTGTCGCTGCACGGCGGGCACCGGTCGGGGCCGGCGCTGCTGTGCGCGGGCGCGGTGGACAACCTGTTCCACGAGGCGGGCCACGCGCTGCACTCCATGCTGGGCCGCGCGCGCCACCAGCACGTGGCCGGCACGCGCTGCGCCACCGACCTCGCCGAGCTGCCCTCCGTGCTGCTCGAGTACTTCGCCGCCAGTCCGCAGGTGCGCACGCGTATACACACTGGAACGTAATCATTCACGTGTACGTGCATGCACTTCCACTCACACATGTACGCACGTGTTCACGCTCAACGTGCACGCGTCGACGTATATACGCACGAACGTACTGCACGCACATATGCGTGCATGAAAACGTACTTAATGTACACGTGCCGACAAATATACGACCGAACGTTATATCCTATATGCACGTATACTGATACACGAACATGTGCACATCTGTGTCATTGCACATGTTCGAGTATTGTATTATTTTGGTGACGCTTGATTTCGTGTGCAACATGCACACGAAAGGAAACAATTAATACAAAGGCCACCTAGCAATAGCATGTCTAAGAATTAAAAGCAGTTTCTTACTTGTAATCTGAACTTGTCACCCACAACTGTGACTATTCACAAACAACACCAAATCAGTTTAGTTTTGCTCTTTATGCAGCAATAGATTAATCATTATTAATATCTATTAATTGTTATGTTTTTATTCATATTATTTTTATTTTATTACTAAAATAATTCGATTTCAATTATTTTTATTTGGCAGGTGATTCGTCGATTCGCTCGTCACTTCCAGACTCGAGAGCCAATGCCTGAAGATATGTTACAGAGATTATGCGCGTCAAAATATTTGTTTGGAGCAAGTGAAATGCAATTACAGGTGACTATTTTTACTAAACTGGTTTGACATACGGTTTAGGGTTTAGTTCATAGTCACGCAAACATATGTATATAATGTGTTAAGATTTTCTTATGTTTATGGCATCCACGATAACGAGATACTAGTGTTAGGCGTTAAGTGTATAAAGCTTTATTTGTGTATTTAACTTATTGTTTCATGAAATTAATGACTATGGGTGATTTTCCAGGTGTTTTATTCAGCGTTAGATCAGCAGTATCATGGACCAAACGCGGCGCACGTTGGCCCAACAACAGATGTTCTTAAGAAAGTTCAGAAACAGTATTACGGTCTTCCTTACGTTGAGAATACGGTAATTATATTTTAAGGCGCGTAGGTCCGCGTCTTGGATTTATAGTAATAAATGTACAAAGCTATGCAGTGTTGAGCAAGATTGGTAGATGTAATAAGTGAAAACTGGTGGCGAAACTTTAGTTGCGTTTTTGTATAATAACCATGCTATTGATTCTGGTTGTTATAGTCTGACAACCTCATCTAAGGCTTATGGCGGGTTAAAAAGTATTCGACGTGGAGTAGCTACTATTTCTATACTCCTTTATACCTTTCATTCATTACCATACCATTAATTGAATTGGACAAGTGTTGTATTGTGTATACTCGCAAGGTTTTCCCGAGAAAGACATTGCAGTTGCTCTTGTTCGATTAATTATAGGTCCTAAAAGGTGTACGGCCAAGGTCACCATTATATTATAGTTCGAGTTTATGTAACATTGTATTATATTCCACCTCCTGTATGCCACCTCTAATATAAACATTACCTAAAATACACATACTCGTATGTCGTGTACAGGCGTGGCAGCACCGCTTCAGCCACCTGATAGGTTACGGCGCGAAGTACTACTCGTACCTGATCTCGCGCGCGCTGGCGTGGAGCGTGTGGAAGCGGCACTTCGAGGCGGCGCCGCTGTGCCGCGCCGCCGGCTCCGCCCTGCGCCGCGGCGTGCTGCGCCACGGCGGCGCCCGGCCCCCGCAGGTGACACGATATACATATATACATATTCTGTGTAATTCTGTGCCCCTAGTGAAAACGAATACAATTCTGATTATTGCCACTGGCAGTCTGTCTATGACGGGACGTTTTCCCTAGGGGTCAGCTCCCGAGTCTGAAGAGTAAAAAATAACAATTTACTTTTTTTTCTTGTTAACAATCAATAGCTTATTTATGCTAATTTTATTATTGCGTATGAAACTAAAGAGCTGCAGCTTTACATCCAAAAACCCGTACGTGGCTCGCGAGCCGCAGGTTGCCGACCCTTCCCCTAGGAGAACAGATTTAATTTGTATTGTAATGCATTTTCATGCTAGAAACATACACGAACACATCATTATTTATACAGACACACGCACATAAACATACGTTGACACTTTACCGTGTTGGAATGATATAAAAATGGTGTCTACGGAATCTGAAAATCAGCATTACCTACTGGTATATGATACCTCCCTACGATATAGGTCCCATGTACCTGTGGCACAAAAAGCTGAGCTTGTAACCGAGAAATCACGCCTTAGGCGTTTTATTTTATAAGAATCACAGAAATAAATTAATTAATAGATAAAGGTATAATAAAAAACAAGCTTTTTCCTTTCTGTATTGAATTCTACAAATTAAGCTCTTTCACTTAAATACCCATATTGGGTGGGTTGGACAAAAATATATATTCCACCATTTTAATGCGGCGGCCATTTTGGCATTACAAAAATATTGATAACATATAATTGCATTGTCATCGGAACTTAATGTGTATTCCAAATTTCAGCTCAGTCGGATACTGAGAAGTGGGTTAAATTCAGCTTGCAAGATTTGATCCAAACATAATTACATTGCAAGTTAATAAAAAGCTTCTAAATATTAATTAAGTATTGCTTTGTCCTTTTATATTTATATTTATTTTTTTGTCACGTCATTTTATTTCGTGGCTGTTTTTAAATTAACAACCGGTTTAGTATCAGTAGCCTGTTAAAATTAAGTTTTGTTTCCCTAAGAATACATTGGTTTATTTAATATATTGCTGTACGTTTATTAAGTATTTTTATTTCTAGGAAATCCTTCAAGAATACTTAGGAATCGAAATCACTCCAAACAACTTAGCGTTAGCCCTGGCGGAAGAGTTGGACTACCATAAGGACAACCTCGACAGAGTATTCAGAATTATTGATAAATAAAACAGGAAGTATTTTCTTTAGACGCATTGTAAATTAAACGTTGATTAGTGTAAGATAGGTAATATTTGTAAAAGGAATATTTTGTGTACAGTTAGGGAATTCCTTAACGAGCTTATTGTATTAGGCTGTGTACATACTAGATTTTTTTTTGTTGAGGACTGTTTTTTTATCTTGTCGAGATTCCTAATTCTAGAACTAAAGTTGTCTTCCATATTATATTTCAGACGGTTTACGACCCGATAAGGATTATACTTATTTGTTCCACATTTATAAGAGTAGTAGAAAATATGGAATTCACTTATCATTTATTTATAAACATAATATTCGTCGACTATTTAGGTGGTATTTATTTTTTCAAATAGGTCTAGAGTAAGCTTTCATCATTATTTTTACATCTTGTGAGTCTCCTTGTAATATTATTGTAACATAAAATATTACCGAAACATGAATTTAAACATAGTTGAAGTATTTGTAGTATAAATTCTTGTCGTGAAATTTTTAGTCCAACTTTTTTACAAGTGAAGACTTAATAGTTATAAAAGTAATTTGAGTTCTTTCAAACGTGATTTTAGATAGTATTATTACATAGAATCTGAAACGGAATTGTCATTATTAGGTTAAATGTAAATAAAACAACTAAAGAAAATTATAAATAGTTTTAATTGCGATCCCTCCTGAAACTGTCAACTGGACAACACAAAAACAACCTAAAATTTACGTCATAAGTAAACGGCTACCCAACGTTCTTATTGCGACAAAATTGTTTCTGTAATTTAATAAGCTTGCATAGATTATTTATTAAACTTAAATCGTAAGGCTAAAGCTATTCTTAGGCTTACACCTTTCAATTGCTATAAAGCTATTCAACTCAACTATGCACTTAAAATATTTACGAAATGTTGTGGAATATAAATGAAGTAATTAAGTAGATTCAAAACGCAAGACACTTTCTAGATAACATCAGTCAATTAGCCTAATCATTTGCTGACCACGCGTTCATTCGGTGACTTCGGTTAATGAGTGGGTTAAGCAGGCTATTATGTGTCCTACAAAAAGTAATGATGAAAAATCTTAATGATATTTTGTACATACACGAGTAGCATAGCTATTCACATATCTACAAAATTCGTTGGGAGATTGGCTGAAGCTCGTTCCGTAGGAGGGACATCCATTGTCTAATATCACACGTTACTTCTCTAGAGTGTGGGTTATACTTAAGTTTTATTTATAACTTTATCATGTATAGCGGAGCCAGATGCGGGCCAGGGAGAAGGAATACATCTCTTTCCGGCCATTGGGCGCTCGGCCCGACCCAAAGCGTAAAAAGAGATGCTGCTAAATTTCTACACTCAAAGTTGAAACTATTTCATAAAAATCGTTTTACCCATTACAAAGATAGTATATTAGTCGAAGGCAGTTATCACTTACGATAATTTTACAATAAATCACATTAAAACAGTAAACGAAAGCTCTAGCCGTTTAAGAGAAAATGTTATATAAATGGAACCACTGCACGATTTTTTCGTTATTGTTTATTGCTGCGACGACGAGCAACGAGTAAAATTTCATTCGTATGAAACGTTCCATCCCTCGTGCCCTTTGTTTGAGGTCGAAATTCATTTGAAAGAACATGGGTTCAGTCAGATCAGGCCCGACGCTTGTATTTGGTATGGGTGTCGGGCAACTCTGAGCGCAGTCGCGGCGCGGCTCTACGCCACGTAGTTATACTGGTTGGGGTTGTCTTTGTCGCGCTCCATGTAGTCGCGGTCGATCAGAGACTCTATGCGCTTCTTTAGGTCGGCGGGCTGAGGACGGAAATAGTGAACATGTTAATATAGTAGTGGCACCACATAAAATCGTAGTACTAAATACATTTTAAATAAACTAAGTTCATACTATTTACAATGCTCTCAATATTCTTTATGGTTTTGTTTATAGTATTGAATTAATGAAATGTACAAATGAGAGTAATTTACCGACGGTATTGGTGATTTCAGCAAAGAATGTCTGTCACCAACTCTAAACACAATACAACTACAATGTATTGGCTCTTAAGACTTCATAAAAAGACTCCTCCAGGAATTTAAATATAGCAATTGCCACGGTTATACATGGAAATGAACGAGAAGCTTACTTTTCTACTATTATATCGACATTAAAAGAAAGTATTGTTATTATATATTTAATGATGTTGGTTTCAGTACCTTGACAGGGAATTTGAGTTGGTTGTATAATTCGGAGATGAGCAGGTTATGCGACAGGGCCTTGCGCATTTTCATAACGCGTACGATGGCCGCGTCGATCTGGTATTGCCGATCCTGGAACACGCGCTCCTCCGTCGCCTTTTGCTCTTCGCTCTGGGTAACGGTGGGATGGTGGTTATTATTAGTTTTTAAAAGTAATAATATCTCTAATTAAACACTTTCTACACTTATAAGGGTACTCTTCTAATAAGGCACGATTTTTTAATTTTGTATTTTATAAACATTAAATTTATATTAATGAAGCATCGCACATAATTGCTGCAATATTTTTGCCTTCGATTATTTCGAAAACTGAGGGAGGCACGGAGCGTGCTTTGCTGCAGCAACGCTAAATATATATTTAAATTATTTTCTTTTTTAACCGATTTCCCAAAGGAAAGAGGTTATCTATGCGTCACACACATAACACACAGTTGTTGAATATGTCAGTACATAGCTTCTCGGATTTTGGATGCACAAAACTATTGTTTCAACAATATAAAAGTAATTAATGTAAGAAATCTTTGATTCTAGCTACTGGTAATGACATTTCATTTTTTTTTAACTTTACTATTATAAAAAAATACAAGTCGCGCAAAACAAACGACTAATAAAATAGAGTGAAAGCAACAAACCGTCTCCTTCATCTGTATCTGGTTGATCTTGATCCTGAAGAGCTTGTTGGTGAAGTCCGCGTTGAAGGCGAAGTGGTCGGTGTCGTCGACCTCGCGGCCGCGCGGCGTCTTGGCCAGCACGCGCGCCTTGCCGCACGCCAGCGACTGCAGCGTGCGACGGAGCTCGCCCTCCTACATACACATTTCATTGCTTACGTATTGTATTCTTAGGTTTTTGTAGAGTTTTGCTATAAATGTGCAGGACTTGTAGGACAGATGAATCTGTGTATTTATTTGAATTTTTGCTGAACGTTTAGTAAAATAAACTATTATGATTGTTATCGTAATATTTGTATCATTATTTTAATTTAAGGAGAATGTCGATGCATGGAAAGCGTCCACATAAAGTTTTAATAACAAATTATTTAATAATTATATTCATAATTTACAATATTATTCTAGAGATTCATAAGCATCTATCGATATATAAATATTTGCACTAGAGCACTAACAACTAATAGTCATAATTAAGTTCAATGAGTATATTTATATGATATAAACAAAGAGGTTTTAATAACTGTTTATATTAATTTAAATTGTTATAAGCCATGTTAAATTTTATGCACTTATTGAATATTTAGTAAGATTAAAGTTACCTTTGACTTACCTCAATATTTGTTGCAGTTTTAATTTCTTCAAAAGAGAGATTATCTCCATCATTGAAAAGTAGTAATACTAGTGCTTGAAATAATGACACCTGTAATTCTTTGTTACCCTGGAAAAAATACATATAACTATCTAAACATTTATTTATTGATGTATACATACAAAACACTTTAATTTATTTATGGGTAAGGATGATGATGAAAATTAATTGAGATTGTTCGTAGTTCTTTTAATTGATCAATGAGAAATAGTGACAAAAATTGTTGCTTGAATCTTCAGATGAAGACCAATTGATAGCTTATTTATGAATTAAAAATAGTAAACATAGACTAATTGATTAATTATTTATCAATTAGCGAGTTCAAGTAAAAATGAGTGAAACCAGAAAGTGCAAAGATGTAAAGATATATAAATGTTAGTCCAAGTGACTGTTACCTGTGAAAAGTGAGCTCGGAGCACACAATGCCCTAGCGTGGCCTGCCACTGCAGCTTGCGGCCGGAGTGTTTGGCGAGGTAGAACTTGGCGAAGTGGTCCTGGTGACGCGTGAGCTCGGCCGGCAGCCGAACTTCTACTGGGGGGTAAGTCGGCCAGAAGCCCATCGTCAGGATGTACACCGACAGCTCCAACCCGCCGCCCTCCTGTGACGCTGCCAGGTGCTGCGAGGGTAGTGCGATAAGTAAATTGTAGTTTTATTTATGTACATTGCCAGGTAGAAGTAGCGTAGTTCGACCGGGGAGGTACCACCGCCACACTTATTTCCTGTGTAAAGCAATTCTTGCGTGCCGGTGGAAGGGTGTGGTTGCCGGCTCACTTATATTTGAGGTGACCATTTTAGTCTGCAGAATCAGCAATGCATCTGTGATCTACTTTAGATAGAACCCCTGTTCTATACGAGCTTGCTTATGGATGTCCATGGGCAGTAGTTACCACTTACCATCAGGTGGACAGCATGCTTGTTTGCTGCTTCAGTCTAATAATACCACATTATTTTTGTCCATCATTATAATGAAGTATTCTCCGTGCTTGTGCTGTGTGGTCCTGATCTTAAATAGTACCACTACTCTTATTTCTGTGGATGTCGTAGTATGCGTCTAAGGGACAATATCTAGGAGAAGTCTGATGGAATATCTAACTTCAACAATCAAACATCAACTCTCATTTCGTTGACCAACATGCATATATATATACACACATGGTAAGACAAATTGACATTAAGTATATTAAGTATTGACATTATTTTTTTTTAAACACGCCTTCTACACTCATAGCCCCACACTAGGATTTTCTCCTGTGTCGTGGGTGCCGTGGACACACAAACACGAATACACAAACACCCAGACCCAGAACAGAAATCTAAACTCATCATTCATATTTCTGTCTGGCCGGCAATCGTACCCGGGACCCATTTGCGCGACAGACCGGTATGGTAACCGCTCGACCACGCGGGTCGTCCCTTTCCCTATAAGAAGGCTAGCAGACTGCTGAGAAATGGATGAATGGATATTTCAAGCAAGTAGTGAGTACCAATTCTTCATAATAATTCATATCTCTAATTTATATTCACCTACCTGTTTATATGTTATATTAATATCCTTTGACAATTCCATATCCTTAAACATGCCCTCCAATTTACAGGTGAAGCCGCCTCCACACTCCTGCTTAAGTTTACTCAGCATAGACTTCTCAGCGTCAACTGACGCGGACTTGCCTACGAGTAGTCGCTTAGCTAGATCCTTTTTGTAGAACGCCTCGAACACGTCCTTTCCGTGGATAAACCTGAACAACACCATGATCTTGTCCAGCAGTCTTTCTAATTCCTCCTCCGTCGCCTCTTTGTTGCCAGCACGCAGTTTCACATCCACGAATTTTGCTGGAAATTTAGAATCAATTATAAATTTATTTTTATTGTCAAAAGTCCAGCGATTTTATCGACTCCAGTCAGTCCAGTCCTATCGACTTTACTTTCGAAGAATGTTTCTTTATAGACCTGTATTACTGCATAATATACAGTATAATAATAATGGTGATGCAATTATTATTATAGCCTCCTGGGATTTAATGATAAATTATAAATTAAAGGAAAAGTCGCTCTAAGAAACACATTAAGAAAATTTCTAACTAGCCACATTAAGAAAATTTCATAAAATCACAAGTAAACCCAGGTATACAAAACAATCAAATGGCGTAAACGTTGAAATCACTACGCATCACGAGAAGCTGGCGGCTTTGAATCAACCTTTTATTACTGTAGTTCTAACCGTTTGTAAATGGAATACAGTTACAGAACCTTTTACAGTATTTTATTACAATAAAAACGATAAGAAAAATAAAACAAAATCTAGCAGCTACACTATAGTTATCATGATGCAGTTTACTAACCAATAAGTTCCGCGGGCTTGTTCTGGCGCTGGTTGATGAAGTACTCGAAGGCCTCGCGCATGGAGTACAGGAAGCGGTCGTTCCGCTGGAAGCACGCGCCCACCACGTGGTCCAGCTGCTCCTTGAAGTCCAGCAGCTCTGCCACCATGGTCTTGTCGCGCTCAGGCTCGATCACTATCGTGCGTCCTTTTTTCTGCAAAGATCATCCGTATATAAATTATAAATGTCCTGAGTTATAGTAAGTAAAAATGTTGATAGTTCGATTTTTGTTAAAACAAGTATTTTTAAGGTTTCACTAATATGAACAATTGATCTATACAATAACTTATCTAAGTTGTTGTGCATATAATTGTGGTGTCTAAATTATCTATTGATTAAAGTACAATACTGCAATTAAAGCATTAATATTTACTATGAGAGGATTGTAGGCTGCCAATTGAATTATTTATGGCCACCTTCTTTGAAATCGAAATTACAATAATTACTTACAGAATGTTACATTTATTTGTTTTTCATTTTTCATCATTATAAACACCCTAATTCACAGCCGATACCTAGGTGTTTTAATTTGTTTTACTTTGATAGTAATACTTAGCAGAATTACCAGATATTGTTACCTTTATATAAGCATTGAAGTGGTTGCAGAGTTCATTGAGGCCATCTTTAACGCGGCTGAAGAGGCTGTAGAGTGTGGTGAGGTCAGCCAGCCGCGGGCCATCCATTAGTGACTCTAGACCCTTGCTCAGGATGCCCGACAAATGCTCGCTCAGTAGTTGACGTTCAATCGTGTGAATTAATTGCCATCTGGTGAACAGAGTATAGCTATTAGAACATATTACTTATTTGTTACTAATAAAAAAAGGATTATTAATCATATATATACGTACATTTTGCAATTCTTATGTTATGCAATGATGAATTTAGACATTTACTCTGGGTCAACATGTAGAGTTCTTGTGTTTTCTTTTACATATTACATACACAAACCTACTATATACTAAACAACCGAAAATTGTTAAAATATTGTCTACAGACAAAAGATCATGAGAATCTGCATATTTTACTAACTATTACGTACTAACACTAGTGTTAATATAAAACATTTGAACAATTTTCAGTTGTTTAGTATATAGTAGGTTTGTGTATGTAATATGTAAAACAAACCACATATACCTAGACTTTGTTTAGACTAGGTATCATGTTAATAATGTTATACTCAGGTTTACAAGCAAGCTAAACTCCAATATAATCATCTCGAGAAAAACTGGAAAGCCACTTCAGCCATATAAAGTAGTGTGGAAACTTGTAGATTTTACACATCCTTACTTAGTAGAGGGGTCCAGATAGTGCAGTAAACGTTCATTTTCTTCGCGTAGCCGCTTTTCTACGTGCGCTAAGTACTGCGGCACGGCCAGCTCTCGCATGAGCCTCTGGCCCTCCGCTGCGTACAGCCTCTCTGTAGCTAGCAGGAATCTGGAAATGTATGAAAATTAACATAATGAGCAATGAAAATGATAATAATAAATATTTCAGCAAGTCATACCTTGTATGAATACTTTTAAGTGTGCAAAAATAACTGGAGTGAGTTGAATGTTAAACTATTAAAGAATACTGCAAATTTTCAAATTAAACACAAATTCATTATACTTGATACTTTATGAATTAATAATTTATTATTACTAACTGTCAAGATTACATAATTAAGATAGTAGAGTTCAAGGATAGGCAAAAAAGGCATTCTTTATGCAAGAATGCTCTAACCTATTTTACACTGCGTATGTAAGCTAAAATTCGCAGAGGATATGTATTATAAAGTAGCAAATGTAATAAAATATACTTTACTTGTGTTCAAAGGCATCTTGGTATATTTGCAGATCAGAAAGCATGCGTAGCAAACTTTTCAGCAGCGAAATATCCACAGAGTCGCCGCCGCGCTCTCGTTCTATGAGGAGCAGCAAGCCATCCACTGTGCGTGTCTGCACTAATGTGTTCATTGCTATGTGGTGTCGGAACAAGTCTAAGCCCATGTCCCTGGAAATCAGATATAACTTTGATGACATTGTATACCTGAGCAAAAAGACAACTAGAATTTGGGTACAGTCATTTTTCAGGCAAAAGGTGTTGTATAATAATTTAATGAATAAAAGTTTTGAATAAATAACAAAAAAGTAAATGGATGAATGTGATATCTCCAATTAATATATCAAATGTAGTAATTTAAATCCTTTTGAAGTTTCTGTTCTTTTTCTGAAGTTGGTAAGTAAAATAAGTGAACCAATTTCTATTTAATATTCTAGGATGTTATTTTTTAACACATCTAATACTCTCAAACACTCAAGAATTCCTAAACACTTTCACCAGACTCCCATATCCTATTCAAATGTGAATTATAGTACCATATAGAGTGTATGCTTGGGTTTTGCAATACATAAGTTCTGTCTAAGTATAAGAATATGCTCCGGATCATGATCATCTGGCGGCAGTGCGCCCGCCAGCAGTCGTCCATCCGCTTGAGGAACACCTGGCGGTCCATGCTCTCTGACAGGAACTGCTCTATGTTCGCCTTGACATGAGCTTCCACTAAGTTTGTCAGATTTACATATAGTTGTGAAGCCATCTGAAAATGTATGACAACTTTAAGTTAAAAATATCTTTTTCCCAATAATTCACAATATTTATGAATTTATTAGAAAATTATACAAAATTATACATTTACATAGTAGAATATACATTCTGAAATTAAATCGAAAAGTAGACGAAAACAAAAATCATCTATTCTAATCTATATGATGCCCAGTGTAATAATCCAACCCAGTTATTGCAAGTAGGTAGTACCTTTTGTTTAGATTCCATGGGAACCATTGCCACACCTATTTCTATCTATTAACATAAATGTTAAAAGATAGAAATAGGTCATGCGCTACTATGTACTGGTTTGGAGGGTGTGGTTTGAAACATGTGTCCAATTTTTTTCCAAATTTGTCCTCAGGGATAGCAAATCTTTTAGGGTCAACCTCAATAAGGACTCCAAACCTATCTGAGTGATTAGAGGTGGGGCAGTAGAGATCTTTTTCTATTCTACATTATATATAAACATATACTTATATTACTTTAAAATCAGTAAAGTTAAGTTGTTATATTGGCAGCTCATTAGTTATTTGTTTCATGTGGTAGGTGTATGTAAGTGCAAACTGATACACTGTTCCGCTGATTTAAGGTAGGAAGGTAAGGTAAAGTACTAAATAAATTGGAAGTACCTAATTGAAATTAGGAGCATGATTGCTACTAAAATGGTCGCCTTATATATAAGTTAGCTGGCATAATATAATTATTAAGAGTCATTTCATCTTTAATTTTTATTTTATTTGTTACCATTGTTAAATTTTGTTAATTATATTACAACCCAATTAGTACAGTGATTCAATCCTTAATTGGATTGGTTAATTACTTTCAACTGTAATAATAAGCATCAGAATTTGTCTATCAACCAATCTAGTCATTATAAAACTGGCAGTTTTTACCAGTTATAGACTTGTAAATGTGTAATTACTAATTGTTACTCTACAATATGCAACTGTAATATAATAATAAATATCTTAAAACAATTTTTATGAAAGTTTTTTTTTCACTATAATCAACAAAAGACTTTTTTGTAAAAGTTTTTTTTCACAATAATCAACAATAGATATGACTTTTTTGAATATATATCTGAATTTAATTTTTCGTTTATTAATCAGGCTTAATTTATTTTATAATGGAAATCAATAACCTTTTCCATTTAATTAAATGTTTGTTTTTATTTATTAAACAACATTTAAATTCAGCAAACCCAACTAAGATTATTTTATGAAAGTTCATCTAGTAACTAAAGCTCCTAATACATTGCTATTATCTATTGCATTTCACAAATACAAAAGAACCAATAGCATTGCATGAAAACATTGATAAATGAATAATTTTGCATTGAATATCAGGGAAGATAACGATAAAGGTAAAGGTCAAAGATGCGACCTGAAAACAGCTACCAACCTTGTGACTGCACATATTCTCTACAGCCTGGTACAACTCCTCCAGGGAGTAGGCGATTGCCTTCGAGGTCTGGATGGCGATCACCGCCTCCCGCAGCTTGCTCCATGTCGTCTCCTGGTAGTTCTCTGGCAGGTTCGGTTTGCCTGCAACACACGCACCCGTTAGTAGATGTCAATAAGGTTATGACATGACGACTAAAAGCGTAAACATACTTTTAAAGTTCTTTATAACTAGTTTCTTTGTCGTTGCGCCCGGCTTGTTCATCGATGAAGACGTCATCTTAATGGTCCCGTTCGAGTTCGGGTTGAGCAGCGAGAAATTGGATTTCTTTTCATTGGCACTCATTTCGTCAAATTTTGCTCTTTTACTGCACTGGTCGTTGAGTTGATGTGAACGTTTTCTACACTGATTACCACCCTCCTCGACCAGATGTGGTGTTTTAGCTAAGCCCGACATAAGAAAGCATGATATGGCCGCAGCCACAATATTAAATAATGCGATTAAATCTAATTAATTATAAAATACAAATAAAAATAGAAGCACTCAGTCATTATACGACAGCTACCACCATTACGACAAGTTTTCTTAGCTGGGCAACAGAGGGCGCAATTAACACTGCAGCTGTCACTTTCAGTTTTAAATAATAAGTAGTTGATTTAGATTCCAATGTAATGGCCAAGTTTTAAATATAATTATCTCAGTCCATATTTATATTTTATAAATAATTAATTAGAGTTATGTTCAATTAAATAACAATGACCGATACAGACACACTTTTATACAATGTGCATTTATTATATAAAGTACAATGTTTCCTTCAATAATTACTCTAGTCGTAAAGGTAAGCCAGTCAGGGCCGTAGCTGGAGAGGGCTTTGTGGGGCAATGCCCTATCTTGAAATTACAATGCCCTACCTTAAACATATCAAAAACTACTACTATTATTAAATTGTTTGTCCATAGTTAAAAAATGTAAATGTAGCAACAGGTATCCAAACTTGTCCGAACATACCATAGGTAGTTTCTCAAATTCATTTAATATTCATATTGGATCTATTTAATTATATCCATAATGCAGTGGGACAGTGATTTTTTTCCCTCGCCCTACCTGTAACCAATACTGCCCTACCTCAAATTCGACTCTAGCTACAGCCCTGAAGCCGGTTTGTCAGTACCGTCTGTTAATTTGCTGTTGCGTGTAGGTGATGTACCCACAGATTCAACTGTGTAAAAAACTGTAATGTCACATAAGTATGATCTCATATTAAACACTCGTACACAGATTGTTTATACATTCAACAATTTTAACGAAATACTTTTTACAGAGGACTGCAGTCAAGTGATTTATGCTTATTCAATACAGTCATATAGAGGAAATTTTTAATAAATAGTAAAATCCAGAGCTAAGTCGTAAATATGTCATTGGAGCTACTCCTTTTCAATAAGGTTCAATACAAATAAAACAAAATGGAGTACTGTTCGCCTATGTGTGAAGCACTTAGTTTATTTTGTTTTTTTTTTTTAAACGATCGCCATTTACCCATATTATGATTTATGCGGAAACGTAATGAACTGGTACTATGGGCACTGCAATATCAACTTATAACAATAACAATAAACGCAACGACCCCACGACTCCAGGATCATAAATTGGTTAGTATTTGAACCTTTACATCCGCGGAAGTACATAGACTCTCTTTGTATTTTCTAACAGCTTTCCTATTCAAAGAGTTACCTGGAACTATTTCACCTGGTGCAGGCCCTTTCGTACTACACAGATTTTTTGGTAACATACATTAGCAACGGTTACAGTTACAATTTGCTAGTAAAATTCGGCTTTAAGTTATACTTCAATTAGAAGACGCATTGATTTCAAAACAAGAGTCATCTCTGAACTATGTCTTAAAACTTCAGACTTTACATTGTTGCTTACTAGGTGACACTGGCTTGTTGATAATGATTGATAATGCATACTTGGCATTGTTCCACCTGCATGTACTCAAATTTTTGTATAAAATTACTATTTATAAGTTTTATAATAACGTTTTTAATAACAATAATTTAATAGATTGTGTCATCACGCAAGTCCATGAGGTCTAAACCACAAAGTTATGTTACGGCGTCATAGATTACTGTCGTCGCGCTAACACGATGTCGTGGTGCGATTTCCTATGATGCGTCGAATTTCACTACGCGACGTCGGGCCGCGACACGGCACCGTGATGTGATTTTTTTATCGTAAATTTATTGTTTTATTTATATATAGTGTGCTCTCGTGTTGCTGATATTAGGAAGATTAAACTATTTGGGGGTTAGTTGCCCCTTATCATCAGCAAGCTCGTTTTTCTAAGCTCAAATGCGTATTGAAGTGGATATCATCGTAATTTAATGGTGAAATTTCATCCCGTACATCAGAACACTGCGTAATTTGTTGCATATACATGTTTAGTAATATATGTAACTCGCTTAAACTTTTTCAAGTTTCGTTGCCAACCTAGGGACTTACCCCGTGAGTAGGGGAATAGGCACTATTTGAAACAAAGCGTTGGGAAGTCTATGATCCCTTAATTTTTAAGTATTTCTCACTTTTTAACCGACTTCTTCTTAGAAACGACGAACACACATTTTTGTATATGATTTATATATAGTTCTTGGTAGTAGATTTATATGTAGTTTAAAAACTCAAGTCAAGATTTTGAAGTCACGATAGGTATACCATTTTGAATACATAGGTACTCCTATGTTTTATGAAGACTTCTGAAATTGAGTATACCTAAACTATGTATTAGTTGACATTAAATTTAATTTAAATTTGTTAAAAGGACCTGTACCTGAGTATTTAAATATCAAAATTCTTGCTAATAAGTTTAAAATTGGCTAAGCAATTTTATGTACGATTCCACTTACAACATTTGTGTGAAAACACTTAGCAGCTGCGAACATCGCTCACAAAGTGATTATAGTCGCGTTGTCTGGAAAGAGAGGGTGTTATTAAACGCTAATATCTTTTGCCATTTAATATCACGTACATAACAGTTGATGTATGAAGGCAACTAGAGTGTTACCAATCCTATTAAATATACATAATTATTATTTATGTAGAGTGCTACAAGGTGACCTACCTTGTTCCTCATTCCAAAACTTTTAAAACTTTTGCATATTTCTACATTTTTTTATTTCAGAGAGTTCCACCAATTTTGAAGCATACAATTCAAATACCGTAACACACTCAATTTTTGGATACTAACACATTTAAAGCAACAAGCTCATCTAAAGACAACAATAGAACTGTTTTCATTAGAAAGTAGAATCTGAGTCGTAACGTCGATGTTGTCGATGAGAACTTGTAATAAATTAAACGTCATATGGTACCTATAGGTAAATATAATTTGAGATAAAAACACATTTGTAACAGAAACGAAAAACTATTATTATATGACGGAACACTAAGGTATACAAATGCATTGTCCCTGTAGTTCCGGGACCAGAATAGGCCTGCGGTATCCTCTGCCTGTCGTTATTGACGATTAAAAGTGGGCTTCCGGGATTGTGGGCGACAAGAGATGGAGTTCAAGCCGTCCAGCCAGGCGACCCCGGGAAGGACGGCGGCATGTATGGTCGCATGCCGTCGTAAACACCTGAAGAGACGGTGAGCGTAAATGTTCACCGGGAAAGAGCCCTAAAGAGGCATCGCGCTCGAAGGACTCCAGTTGTGTTCCGTTGGAGATCCCGGAGTCCTCCATGCAGTGCTGAGGACGGCTACCGGGGGGTTATTAGTGCGGTAAAAATGCCACATAACCCGGTGTTGCTCACACAGCGTCGGGTACCTTTTCAAGGTTTCCCCTCGTTACAAAAGAAAAAAGATACACATGTTGTGCTTCAATGCAATTTTCCTTACGGGTTTTTTTTTGTTAGAGTTTAGATTAAAGTGCAGTTTACTCTTGATTTTTTTTTCCTTTTCATAAACAAACAGACAAAGAAGTGGCAGAGCCTTTTGTATTGGTGATCACTGCAAAATTATTCAAGAGTTAATCTATTGATACCTATGTTGACTATAAGGCTTTATTTATATTTTTAAGAATTCTATCACTTTTTATATTTTGTTTTTATAATGTGGAAGTAGTAAGGTGGTAAGTGATCACTGCCGTCAACGGACAATTTAGGTTGGGAAGAGAATGTAGAGATGAGTTACTATCCGTAAGGACTAAGTAGTGAACGCCTTGGATAAGTGGTCTCTCTTATCACACCCTTTCGATTAGTACACAGAAGCGCATTACAATGCTTTTATTAAGGCAGAAATTGGTGTAATCCGAAATTGGTCCCCAACAAAGAACAGAGGTCACACCAACCAACAAAGATTTTCACCATCTGAAAAAAAAAACTAAAAATACTTATACATTGTACCACAGAGCCGTTTGATACTTCTGTGAAGTTTACATATTACCGAATATTTAACTACTTAATAAAATATATCAAAATAGGTACGTACTGTATACTTTATTATTTATACGCACAAGATGATCCTAGCGTCGTATAGGTATACCTAAGAATTTTGTTTTTTTACGTGTATGTTGTCTTTACTTTAATACACACACATACAAGTATACATGATCTTCATAAGTAAGGGTGGATAGTTGTTATGTAATAAAAGTTCACCCCCCTCAACATATTAAAAGCAAACGACGACCCTTAAAAACCTGCTTACCCCGCAAAGGGAAATATTTTTTATTCACAATTAAATTGTATTGTAGTGTTGCGCCAAGTTGGTGATTTGATTACACCCCTGGATATGCAGGTCCCGGGGGCGGGGGTGTAACAAGTGGCGGCGGGACATGTGCGGCGCCCCCGCTCCATTCAGTTTTCATTCATTCACTTAGCGCGCCGGTTCACTCGCCCACAAATCGTCGCGGCGCGTAGGTGGTTTCGTCGCATTTTGACGAGCGGGTCCGATCGTAGTTTCGCGCGGAAAACGATGTTGAGTGTCTAGTTGTTTTTTTTTTTTTGTAAAAATGGGCGAGCAAACCTTTAACATCCCGGACGAAAGCCTCGAACAGCACATAGTTACTTTGTTCGAAAAGTTGGAGTGCTTGAAAAGAGATGCGAATTCGAATAGTGACACAGGATTGGCCGGTAGAGTGCCGGCCAGGCTGGAAGTGCGGACCTTATCACTGTGGAAGGCTGTTGTTGCGGAGTGTGCCGCATCCTTTCTGTATGTCTTCATAGTGTGTGGAGCGGCCGGTGGGGCGGGCGTGGGCGCTTCAGCTTCAGCCGTGCTGCTGTCGACGGCTCTCGCTTCCGGCTGTGCCATTGCCACTCTGACTTTGTGTTTCGCTCATATATCCGGTGAGAATGAATGTTGTTGTATCGCATTTATAACATTTTTATATCACGAAATATAGTACGATTCCAACTGTATTGTAATATTTAAAAAAAATAATCCTTAAAAATCTACGCGGCATAGACCTTAATGATTTGAAAAAAAAATCAAGATACTAAGCGTGCATAAACCGTACATTATACCTCAATAAAAGAAAAAAGGCTAAAGCAGTCAGTCCACGTGTGCTACCTGCTTGCAGTATAATTTAAAATGCAAGGTGCGAGGCGCCCGTAACAACCTTGCAATTACTAGGGTTGCCTAGCGGGTAATATTACCCATCATTTTATAATTTATTCCTCGAGATAGTGGAGTAGCGTTATGAGTTATCGCTTGCTTCGTAACAGAACAGATGTTTTAAATTATGAGCACTTTTTGTGGTTAGTAAAGTTCCTTGGTTAGCAAAAAGTTTCGTGTGCCAACCGGCTTTTTATGAAAAGGTTTATATATTTTTAGAATCTAACTGGAAGTTTTTAATACTAGTCTGTCTAGGTACTAATATATATTACAATACTTCTTTGTTATTTTAAAATTTTATTTACTTTGCTTAAGCGGCAATTGTAAGTATATTTATAAGTAACACACATTCAAGTTTTAAATAAGCAAAACTGGCATAAATAAAAACTAGTTATTAGTTAAAAAAGATGTTAGGTGCTCAATCATAAACCGAATTGGCCGATGGCAATCTCCAATAGAGTGTTGGTAACACTGGACAGGTGACAACATGTTAAGCAATTAGGAATGTATGTCATTGGGTATATATTGCAATTAATATACTGCTTATACTCATGAATTAATTTGTAAGTGTTCTATCTCTTTGCAAACTATTACTCTGATAATTGTTACGATTAACATTACTTCCTCTCTTTCTGAATGTCGGGGAGCAGCAGACGACAAAGGAATACAAGTTTCTACTTATTAATCTAGGTGGCTATGAAAAAGCTTTTTCTAAGATCAAACGTGACTACCTACATTTTAAAAGAGACCTATCGTCAATAATTGACTGTTGTAACTTAAATTACATTATAAGTACACTAAGCATTTATATAGCATGTCAAGTAATTCCCATTAAAACGTTTGTAGTAGTAGCAGGTGTCCATTATTCCATATATACGAGTAGGTACTCTATCGAATGTAGAGCGTTTACATACGCAGACACGCCTGAAAGAACTATGTAAATTCTTATATCATTTTAATCTGTCGATAACCTTTAAATCATAACTTTATCACATCGTATGGAAAGACAGCAAAACAAAAAACATAAATATTATGTTCCTTTATTCTCATATAGCAGTTTCTTTTAAGGAATTACACAGTTTTAAGTAATATCGGGCAAAAAAAATTACAGCCTATTAAAATAAACGTTTTCCTTTGTTTTATGTATCAATGCACTCAATCAAAATATTTCCGTAAAATGTAAACGCAGATTTATAACAATAGTTTACTGTGAAATGGCGAGCACGCCATTTCAACGGACTCAACGCTTTATTAAATTCATTGTATTCATTTCAGTAATGTTACATTGTTAATTACTTAGGATATTTCCTGTTTAAAAGTTACACACAATTCCCAATTTAAGAAACGATAAAAGCGATGAAGCTTATATATACCTATTTTAGTATTTAATTCTGTGTATTATAAATTATTTAGTGTAGTGTAGTGCATACAAAATAATAAAGCAGTAGATGCTTCGACGATAAATGTCACTCGTATAAGTATGTTTCTATTTGTGTCCCTTTATAGATGTGACCTGTAAAGTCTGTGTCTACTTACGTGTCTATAATTCTATTATTTATATTAATTAATAAACGAATCTTATAGTGTCTATACGATTCGTTTATTTATAAGTAAGTAAATATACGTTAGCAGTTACTGAGCAGTGATAGCCTAATGGTTGAAACTCGGCCTCTCAATCGAGGATCCGGGGTTCGAATCCCAGGCACGCAC
>DWNE01000073.1:0-41274 GCA_018249875.1 Cecropterus toxeus
AAATGAAATGAAATATCTTTATTTTGTATAGGCCTACGGGGGCACTTACAAATTGTCATTTACAGTATTTTTTCTAATGCGGTATCAATAAAAGTAGCACAAATGTGGTTCCAGCGTTTCAAGTCTGGAACTTTTAGTGTGAAAGATGAGGTTCGCTCTGGACGCCCTGTCACAGATAAAATCAGTGCCAGTTTTACGTCATTTACGAAAGTCTGGGCACAAGAAAAAACTTGACATTTGAGTACCACATGATCTTACTGAGAGAAACCTAATGCAACGTGTTTCCATTTACGATTCTTTGTTGAAACTTAAATTGCGTAAATTGCGAACCAATTCTTAAACAGTTGATTATGGGTGATGAAAACTGGGTGACTTACGATAAGAATGTGTGAAAAAGATCATGGTCGAAGCATGGACAAGTTCCACAGACCGTGGCAAAGCCCGGCCTGACTCGGAACAAAGTGATGCTATGTGTATGGTAGGATAGGAAGGGAATCGTCCACTATGAGTTTTTGCCACCGGATAAAGCTATCGATTCTGACCTTTACTGTCAGCGACTGATGAGGTTAAAAAAATCTATTGAGAAAAAGCGGCCGGAGGAAGGAATAGGAAGGGCGTGGTGTTGCACCATGTCAACGCCAAACCGTTCCAATAATTGACTTATCCGGAAAGCACGAGGTTCTTTCTTTGTGCAACATGTACATATAATTATCACACGATGAGACATAGGAACCACTGTCTCGCGTGATTCATATCATGAATAAACAGAACCAAATTAGATTTCCTGTAACGACTGGATATTATGGTTGAAAGTAAATAAAACGTTCTTAACTCGTAATAAGTCGCAAGCAAGAATATAAACTATAATACACGCATGCAAATAATTAATATCAGATGTACGAATACATATGATGAATATACAAGAACACAACACTTTGAAACATTACGGTACAGGTCATATTGAAGGCATTAATCCAAGTATTAACAATTGATAGTGGAATAATTTATCTAAATTACATAATCCACCTAAAAATAACGTTAGTAAAGAAATTTATTTTAGGATAACATACCTTTTGTAGCTACCGGAATTGACTGCCGCGTCATGTCCTAAAACAGAAAATCAATATTACTTATATTGTAAAAACTATAAATTGCTCTTTAAAAACATATAGTGGCAAGCTTGAATAGAAATTAACTGTATTTACAAAGTCATGAGAACCTCGTCCCGATAGTGATAGATGAGTGTACTTTGGAAATACAGTAGAACATAATAAAAGAACATAAAGCTCCAACTGAAATAATCGTAACTCTTGGAAGAAAGCAAAATCGTAAAGTAAAAATAAGAGAAACAGTTGCTGTAAGGCAAAACATTCAATTTAAACAACGCCCGCATCTGGATAACGAAGAGTTCACAATACATCAGCTCGCGATAGGCTTCTCTTTAGCGGTACAAGCTCTGCATGCGGGTTTACTCATATACCTAATTTCTAGATATGTACATAAATATAATAGAAATAACTTCATCACTATTTTTTTTAATAAATGTTATATTTACTACTTTACGCATTTAGTTACAGCACGTCCAATTTAGACTTTAGATAATCCAATTTATTTGAGATTTCTTTTCCAATTCAATGTTTTCCTTTGTTCAACAAACAACAAACAAACAAACATTCTATCCTATTTCGTTCCTTAGGAGATTTTTATGTTTTCTGTGTAACACTAGAATTAGGATTTAAAAGTATCACATCAATAAGGACTAAAGTCGTAGGGATCACAATTTATAATCAATTTATGCATGAAATATGCCATTAAAATTAATGGCATTTCAATAAGTTCACAAAATTTCTATTTGTCGTAGCTATCGTTAACCAGCACTTAAAATTGGAAAACCAAATGAATTGAAGACAAATATCATAGGTAGCTTGAACACTAGTCGATTCTGAATGACATACTTATAGAATATCAATGCAAAACTAGCGTATCTCAAAGAAAACATATACACGATGTGAAATATAGGTTACCAGAACATATTCTCGTAAGCAGTTTTAGAGAGAACATAAGAACACTTAAGACTAACAGCTCCATTATGATGGCGTCCGTGCAAACATAATGGCTTTTCTACAAACTGCAATATGGTAAGCAGGATGCTTCAATTGCTCTTTCAATCTATACAAAGAATATAAAATTCAAGTGAATCAATGTCACGATAAGTCGTACAGTACCTAACTTCAATTTCAATTAACTGTTCATTTAGGATATAAACTTTTTCTAACTTTAATATGTGTATATTAACATACTATAAAATATAATTGAAACATACTACATTTATTTTATAACATTAGCTTCGACTTTAATAACCTGCTAATGTACTGAATCAGTTGCGTTATTTTGTAATATGTTTACATATATTCTAAAATGTACTTTATTCTTTGCTTAGTTTAACACAACCTTTATCATCGAAATATTATTTATTTAGCAAGTATTTAGTTACACAATATAGCGATGAAATACAAGCAGTGCAAAAATATAGTACAAGAGGACTAATTCTTTTGCTGGAAGAAGAGAAAGAGCCCTGATATAAGAGAGTACATATTTACATTTCTCTGTAATATTGTAGCAGATTATAAGACCTTCCTATATCATAAATTCTGCAGAACATAAATTCCTATAGCGAATGTCGTGATAAAGGTAGATTAGTAGGTGTGCTGCAAGTAGGGCAGTGGCTGCGAGGTGCGCCCCGCTATTTCCTTCTAACAGAGCATTCGCCATTTCCTTCACAGAATTAGGCTCGACTGTAATTGCGTTCAAGTTGTAGCTGGAGATTCAATATTATAACAATTGAAATATATGTTCCATCATAAAATTCTTTTAGTTCATATTTTTTTTTTATTATAGGTACGTATAAGTTTTAAAGGTTTAAAGATCTTTTGTAGTGCCACTCCGGTACTACTTCACACCTAATTCTGCCTAATAACAACGGTGTAAAGCGCTGCCTTGTTGAGGGATGTAGTATGGGATACTTATCTGAGGCGTTCCAGCTTAGTCTTCAGGGGTAACAAAGCATCTGTAGCCATCCGACATAGTAAGGGAGACATGCTTATCCGAGACGTTCCAGCTTAGTCCTCAGGGTTAGCAATTCATCTGTAGCCAATCGTAGGTAAGTCTCTTATCTGGAGTTGATTACAGATGTCTATGGGAGGCAGTTGTCTCTTACCATCAGATGAACAGCATGCATGCTTCCTTGCTATTTCTATGTTACGAAAAGATATTATTGGATTTATTTTTTAAAACATATTTTTATATATATTTTTAATTAACACCTAAATATATAAGAATAAAACTAATTTATGTAAAATTTATGGGTCGCGGTGATATCGCCGCAATTCAATCAAGGGCTCTTCGTTTTTTAAAGATAAACATAAAATTTCACGTTTCACTCATTAATAAAAAAAATATGTTTTATAAGCCGTTTGACTAAATAGTTTCAATTTTGTCTCGGCTAATTTCGTGAACCATGATCTCTATTCTACCGATGCGAATACACTGTCAATATCAACAGGACAAAATGCATTATTTATTTATACATATAACTACATCTACTATTACAGTTCGTCGAACTCGATATTGTAGTGTAAAAATATTCATTATTATAACAAAACAATGTCAAATATTAAAATTAGTTTCTAAAGGTTTTAAAGGAATTAGTGTTACACGCTTACGCTTTCAAATTAATTATGTTTACGTAATGAAGGGAGGTTGGCGGACGGCGATGAGGCTTGCAGTGTAAATGCACCGCTGACTCACGCCGCCTCCAACTAATTATGCATATGATCATATGATATACGACCATAAACATTGTTTATGACTTCATAAATAACTTTATTAGTGTAAATTTGATGAAGATATATTTTTTTTACCAACTTCAAGCAGCTTACCTATCATGATTTTTCTATACAGACAGGAAAATTAAAACCATAGTACCGTATCATATCGCGATTCAATGATGCAAAATTAACCTCAAGTAGAGAATAACTATTCTCACAGAAAAAAAAATAGAATAAGTAAGTATAAATATGTAATATAAGAACTTGAAAATTTTGAAAATTATTTCATTATATAAACAACCTATATGTAATTGTTTTACACTTGTTCAAAAATACACGCCGGGTCTTCGTTCATATAACAGGATTAGCGTTAAGAATAATCGCGCCCATATAATTACAAAGCTTAGCTGGCAATGCATTACTTAGCAACGACTTCTCGTACTAGCGCTATTTGCTCACTAATAGTAAGTTCTATACGAAATACAAAAAAAAATACAATTTACCTTATATCTAAGCGAAATAGATACTAAAGTTAGTAAAACCTAAAATAGTTTCATAAATGCACTATTTTTGCAAATATAACATAGCATCCTCATTATTGTATAACTTTTTCAGTGACTTTGGTCACGCCATCATTATTATCACGAAGTGTTTTTAAAGTAACTTAAATTGAAGTATTACTTCTCTAAAAACTTTTTACTGCTAATCTATAGGAAATTTAGTCACAGATTAACAAATCAATGATTTACAATTTGCGTCAAAAGCATAATGTTAACTTCAAGACTATACAATTTGAAACCAATTAAAAACATAACACATAAAAACAATTACGTTAAACCTAATGTAAAGAGTGCTGTGAGTTTTAATACGTGTAGGAAAGTGACTCTATCGATGATGGATGATCATTTACAAATAGGACATTTCAAACATAAAAAAGAATGTTAAATTAAAATTGAGCAAGTGTATACAGAACGTAGCGTAAAAATTATCATTGAAATAACTGTTCTAGATATAATACAAAACTACAAACACATCGGTCGGTGCTTTCGTCGCGGCGCTACGGCACGGCCGAGCACGGCGAATCGCATTGTTCGCACACACAGCCGCGCCGCGACAAGAGCACCGCCCGGCAAAACCATAAAAAGCCGTTCATAAATTGGAGCAACGTAAACAAAAGGTGTAGCGAGTGGGAGGAAAATCTAAAAAAAAAACAAAAGGTGTGAGCGTCGAACAGTGCGAGCGCACCGCATGGCATCCAACGTGCGAATGGTGTATTACGTGGACAGTACCGATCGTGAGTTGCGCACGAGCAGCGTGTGCCCGGAGTCGCCGGCGCCCTCGCCCTCCGCGCCCTCGCGCAGGAAACCCCCGTCGTCCGACGAGGAGCCCGAGGGATCCTTCGCAGCCATGTCAAACAATCACGTGCCAATCATAATAGACAAAATATGCGACGTTAACTTACTGTACATACGCTCGTTTCGTCCGGTTCCATTTTTTTAATATTCAGGGAGCGGACGATCGTGCCTATTGCTCTACTACGATTGGAAAGTGAAACTGTAAAACGAACAAGGGTCGAGGTGGAAAATCGATGAGCGAGCCGGTGTCCGGCATACGTCACTAGCGGGCGTCCTAGCCGGAAGGTCGTCGGAGCATCAATCATCGCCGGACCGTCCGTGGCTGTCCAGCACGCAACTATTGACCCGGCATATCGGAAAACACTATAGATAAAAGCATCTCTAAATATACCTATAATTCGTTTCGTGTTTCATGTATGATTCGTAACGGTAAAATATGAGTGTTGTGATAGGTGGCGTGCACGGGTGTAGTGTTGTCTTGGTAACGGTGCAGATTTTCAAATAAACACTACACGGCAAGCTAAGACCTCTACGTGCTAGCTGCGAGTGATCACCTGCCAGCTGATGCTGTATGAAAACATCTCTTCATCTTCTCCCGGCAACCGTCATGTAATTGCAAGACCGATAACACGATACTTTCACTATGACTTCACTTCTCGCTAATGAACTAAGTAGTCCCTATGTACACGGAAGTAACATGGCGAATAACGTTTTCACGAAAGAGATACAGTCGCGTCATGAGCTGATAACACATTCGACTATCGCGGATTTGCCGGTTGAACTGTGGCGTCGATTAGCAACGTGCTTCGCGACCCAAACAATGAGGGTGGTCGCGGCTTGGTACGCCGTTCGAATGCCCTCACTGATCGATACGCATTAACAAAAGCTTATTTACAACCCCTTATTTAAAAAATATTTCGATCACTTTAAATTCACCTATAATGTTAACTATGACGCGGAGTATTGTATTTGACTAATATATCGTGAATATTTTCAGAGCGCCACATACCGATGCCGGTCGAGAAATTGGTTGTGAACTACAAGGCCCATTAACGGTAGTGTGAAGCTAGCGCCTGCAGTCTTCAACTAAATGAGGTCGCCGTGACCTTTGCACCTTAACGAATAAACCGTCCATAAGAATTTCTTTGCACTGAATAATTCTCAGTAAAACCTGAACTGCAACTGAAAAGGCTTACGAATTAACAACATTAACTTCTTCGTACAACGGAGAACGATTAGAATATTCTATAATGTTATTCATAGAATAGCTCTACGAATGTAACTGAAATAAGTTCAGGAAAGCAATAATTTCGTTCCAAACGACTTAATAGTCGTACATGTGCATACATCTCAAATGCAAATTGGCAAATTGTCTTACCAACAGGGAGCGGGCGAGAGTGATGAGTCCATTGACGCTCATTGAAATTGATTAATACGCTACTCTGTTACTACTCGCGATTGTAAGACACGGGATAAAGTTGTGACTCGTTTTATTTAAATTATAAATTTAGGAGTAGCATCAACGAATTAGTAGGTCAATGAAATTGGGATTGCTATTTGCGATGTGTCGTGAGTAACCCAGATTGGAAGAGAAACATCGACAGCATTGAAGCTAATTATAAGTAATAGAAAATGATTCGTTCAAATCAATACAACTGAACTTACAAATGTATATTCTTATTTGGCAGTAACAAATGTAAGGTTAAAATGTATTTGTGTATTTTAATTGAATTTGAGGATAAACTGCAATATAAACTCAGCAACAACCTATTTCAATTGGATGGAGAACGAGGTCACTTCAGTAATTTCATTCGCATTTCGAGGAATAGAGCCAAACCATTCGTAGATACATTTGCCGTCATATAAGTTAAAGGAAACAAATGCCCTGAAAACTTTTACATTGACCTTGTAATTGAAGATACTGTTGGAATGAGTACGAATAAAAGAATTCACTTAACACTCACAAATGTTACGTTACTTTAAAAACTTTAATAACTAAACCTCTAATTTTTATTATAACCTTCAAACATTCAGTTACCGTTAAAGACGAAAACAGCAGATGGAAGTGATGCTAGCCGAGATGAAGATATTCATGTTGATACATATTCACATTCAGAAATCAAACAATGCGATGTACATGACAATGTAAGTCGGTGGTTACTTAAGGTGGGTAGCATTCACGCATATCCATGAAGATGATTGGGTCTACCTGGTTTGTTACCAAGAGCATTCCGTGCCGTGCTCAAGTGTAAGAAAATAAACTTTTGGAGTTTCATCAGCTTAAGTACGGTACACACAGCTAACTAACATTACCAATCCCAATAGACATAAATTACACGTATTAATTATTAAGTAGAAATGGATTCAATAAATTGCCAAATTTAAGTCAACGATCAATTTAAATAAATACTTTCAATAAATTGAAAAAAACATTATTGTTGCCATTACTTATGTTAGTAATCTCACCCATTAATGACAATCTCATTAAATTCCAAGGACAGTGATGTCTCAACTTACCCTGGCCAGTTTATTGGGCATGGGCTGATGCGGCAGCGTGTGGTGCCGTGGTCCGCCGGCCAGCTCCGGGTTGAGCGCGAGGATGGCATCGATCTCCACCTCCTTTCCCTTGGTCTCGCCGCGCTCATACCACTCTACCGTCACCGACCGCGTCTCTAGGTTCACCCCGGAGACTATCGCCGAGTGGATCCGCCCTGGAATCGATATGGAGATAAACGTGAATATAGTGTCTTAACACTTCTGAAGTAAACAAAAACATATGATATGGATAGACTCTAATGGGAAACGATCTAATAGTGCACTGTAGTTAACAGACGATCTACAATGAACCACAAAGAGGAACATAACCTACACACGGTCGGGCACAAAAATTTTGTCTTCCTTGAAAACTCTGGTGGAGTTTTGTTGTGCCTTGCCTTATATCACTTTAAACTTAATGCAGCGAACAATAGCTATAGCAGTGATGCCGCTACATTATAACTTTTAAATTTCTACCACGTATATATTGTAGAAGCATCACAAACACAGTTATAAAGTTAGAGCACAGTAAATGTATTACAAAATGTAATTTTTGACAAATCTGTGTGATGAATGTAGATAACTAATCTTAACAAATATAGAATACAGTAAGACTTGTTATGTTAACATACATATCCATGAGTCATTATATTCTTAATAATGTGTTTTTTCTTTAATGTAGCTCAGCATACAATGCGTGTTTATGACGTGATGTGTGTCTTGTGTCATGTTGTGTTCGACTATCACTTTTCGCGACACTTCATCAATCAACATTGAAATTCCCACGAGCTCTCCTTAATATCAAATTCATTAAGATAAATGTATGTTGCTTTTGTACAGAAATTCATAAGCCTCGTAACTAACGACCAAAGGTAATGTTTACTGGAATGCTATAATTAATTTTCGCTTTCGATGTAATTAAATGGTATCTAAAAACCAACCAGAATTGTTTGCTTATATTATAAGATAAGTAGTTGAATCGAGTCTAACTTAGATATAAGTATATTAATCGAATTGTTCTTAACAATTCTTAAAGTCATAATAAACCGTTTCTTATTTCCATTGGTTAGGTTTCTAAATTTCATCATAATAGAAGACTATAGACGACGTGTGTCATATCGCCAGGGCTCTAGCCAGATAAATAACAATAGGGCGTCTGGAGAGTGGCTAGACACATTAAAAGGACGAGATACAGCCCACAATGCAGGCGACATCCCTTGCCAGGAAGTATGGTGAACGAGGCCGATAATAAATTCTTGATTTTATTATTACTTGTCATTCAATAAATATAATAACCTAAGGTAATATCTGAATTTGTGCGAAATGTGGTCAAAATATTCCACAGCACATGTTATGTTCTCGAATAAGCCTGTTAGTTACATGTATTTAACATGCGAAAAGAAATCATAATATATTTATATAATCTGCGTCGAAGCAGTAAGCTGGAGTACCTGCCTGTGCTCTAGAGTCTAGACTTCTAACCCGCTAAAACCGCTCTCTATTATATAAATTGTATTATACAAGTCGTGACCGTTTTGTATATAAAATATATCTATTATTTCATGCGGAACTAATATCTTAACGGTTCTCTATACATTTCATAAACTTTACTTAACAGTTTAGTTTCCACACACACAAACACCTCTCATTGTTCCTAATAATTCTCACGAGCAGGTAGTTAATACAGCATTTTATTAAGAACATTAATATTTTCTCAAGACACGTCGCAAAAACTTCCCCACATTCTTTTGATATTACGAACAGCAATAGGTCTTCTAATTTTAACAGACATCTGGAATTTAAAATAAAGTACCTACTTGTATAATTTGTTCCACGCATATCTACCGTGGTACGGTGACAAAATTTCACGAACATGAATAGTTTTACATTTTAAACAGTTGATACACCCAACAGCTTTTTGTCGTCCAGTTTCGGACATAAGCCTCCCTGCCTTAATAAGGGTTTTTGCCATATATTATGACTACATAGCACCTATGATGCGTTTTGATGACAGCAATTAAATAGGCGTTAACGACACACAGCAAGCTGGATCAGTCATCTCCTGAATTTTAACTGTTATTATTACAATATCATTAAGATAATATATTTTCCGGCGATCAGATAAACGATCATATCCTATAAATTTAAACAATTTAACCTTGTAGTACTCTCCCAAATGACTATCTTCTTAAGACGCAGAAGACACCTATTGATTCGATAATGATAATGTTACAATCAAACATTTTTTACCTCAAAACTAGACCGGCATAGACAAAATATCCTGAATAATCACAATCGAGTCTCCAAATGCATGTATTAGTAAGTAGTGACGATAGAACAGCACATCCGCAATTCGCAATCCGGACACGGACCACCTCCTTCCTTATCTTGTCGCACAATTGACTTGCAGACGATAAGTGTTACGTGTAGTTTGCGGATAACGGATATAACAGATTTGAAAGGTCTATCTACAACCGTCGTCAATGAATATTGCACGTTGAAGGCGTAGCGTCAAATGAGCCCTATTTTCAAAACTATTTCGAAGGGAACCCTTGCAGATCAGATCAGACCGATCCAAACACAATTTGAAGCAATCGCCGTTTTTTAAGTACATAAGCCTGTACGTTACATTTCACATCAACCTCAAATTGCCTCATTTATGATATTTCTCTCGTAGCGCCTTTGAAATCAGAATACTTTGGAATTAGTCACTTGACACTGTTGTTTTGAAGCAAAAATAGACGTAGCGCTGATGGCTCCGAATTTGAAGCACGAAAGGTCTATCACCTCCAAAGATGTGGTCTTGTAACAGTCACAGTCAAAGTTTAGCAAACATTAATTAAACCTAACGTAAACGACTCACAACTCGCAAATTAAACTTGCGGGTTTAATTATCACGATCCGGGGCAAGGTCGCCGACCTCTGACAATCTGCCGTAAAGAACGCGTCTGCCCCTTTCGTAATAAAATGAAATGCGTAGATATAAAACTGTACAGATGGCAAGATGTATGCCTGAAAGGCTTTGAAAATCAGTATAATTATGGGTCTTTTATATCTCATATCAACTATAGAACCATGTAGGGCGATGGAGACGAAGAAGTGATTTACGTGTTGTCAAAGTATTGAATGAGTTCTGGGTTCCATTTCTAACTAGAATAATAGAGGAAGATTAATCCGAGATTATTTTGATATGTACACCCACATACAATTCACTACACGTGTTATGATGTAGCTAAATAAATGAAGTAATCTTGTTGTATATCCTTAACGTACGCAAAATGAGACGCAAAATATTTTCATTATTATTTATTTTTAAACTGCCCTAACAATTTATATCATTCATGTACAACTTCACCAAGGTCTATTCATAGATATTTTTATAAGTACTCGATTGAAGTCAGATCTTAAGTAAAGAAAAAAGGTGAAATGAATTATTGTAAATCCTAAAATTATAGATAGTAATCCGGGACAAGGTCACCGACCTGACACGACCTGCGAAGAGCGTCTGCTCTGGGGATCCCTCCTAATGTAAACAAGCGCACGAAATAGACACCACTACGTGAAGAGCGCAGGGCAAACATAAACAAAGTTAACTATCACCTCGCTTAGATCTCATCCTCCAAACACAAAAGTCAAAAGCATTCAATCTTGCTATGCTATAAGTAGTACTTTTTAAATGTGGGGTAAAAAAGTTCTTCTATCTGTTTTTTTAGCTGTATCGTGTGATAGGGCATACGAAAAGCCCGTCTGGATGGAAGTAGACCCCGTCGCCCATTAGGACATTTACAGGCTTTGAAGGAGAGCTCTTTTTTCTTTTCCTAAAAACCTCGTGTCATAGACCCCTAGGAATACTTCAAGAAGCTCATTCAACATGTTGCACGTGAATGCCAGGAAAAATCGCACAAACCAATTCAAAAAGCATGCCTGGAGAACGCCCTATACATATGTCTGGCAGACATATGGGACGCTGCTACTATAAGCTTCAACGATGTCTCTCTACACTAATGACTTTTTAATAATAATAGGCTTGGTACTGTAGCTCCCACATCGATGCTCTCCAACGAATGTACTACTTTCTCCTCTACTTCACTTCTTTTCAATTTCCTTATACTTCTTTTTACTTCTACCATCACAACTCGAGACTCTTTGTTTCAAGAATTTAAACTATTATTTGATATTCAAGATTTCCAAGAGTTTATGATAACTACAATGAAGTAACATTACTCGATACCGTCATAGTTTAAATCTGATTCAAACAAAGAAGCAATCACCCACAAGAACGAAAACTCCTTTCGTGTAAAACTACACATAGTTACCTACTCATACATCATTTATTACATAGATATTACTTCACATGCCCCATTACTCATCCACGTAACCTAGTTACGTATTAAGTACATTTTGGAACCAGGCCTTAAGTAAAAAGACATGGGTGACATAGATTAATGAGTGTCTCCTAACAATTGAACATGACTGGTCAAACTGAAAGTTTTAGTAGGTCGTATGCGGTAATAAATAATGAATACATAATTAAAAAATATGTATTTATATAAAATATCATTATATTACTTTGGAAAATTCCTTCGTTATAATCATAACTCACAGAATGAAGTTAGTCCATCTACTACGGGAGTGCACGAAATTTACATGTATGTATCCTAAAATATAAAATTGCTAATTAGATAGCTTATTTAATGTCATGATGACTCTCATAAATAATATTATTATTATGATAGATTATTTAAATGCAACATACGAAAAATAAGAAAATAAATAGTTTTATTATTGTAACGTTAATGATGGAAAGTTTAAATAGAGACGCATATATGTAACTGATATTCGGCAGAAACCAACAAAATAATTATATGTTTACCGTCTAAATTACTTTCGTCTCCATTTTTCATTACTCAAAATTATTCACAAAGAAGTCTACTTTACCTAAGAATTCATGATATATTAATCAAAGCGACGATGTGAAATGTTATGTTATTCGATTTACCAATTAAACAGTACATTGATAAAAAAATATCATTTCAACGAGTCTAGTATCGCTCTTCGGTAAAAAGCTATGTAGTTTTTTATTACATTAATAAGCCACAATTTACGGCACTTTTAGAACTTTCCGACTTTCAAATGAGGTTATTATTGACTCGGGAAATTATTGTCATTGTGAAGTTCAAGATTAGGAAAAATATTAAAACGTTCTTATAGAAGAAACAAAGGAATAAACATTTTCTAACGTGAGGACAAAAATTTTGCCATATACTTATTGAATATTATGTACATACATGCCGCAAAATTTACGACCGTCTGCATCGATTTGCAAAAACGCGAACGCAAGTGCTATTGAACACACGCTCGTTGCCATGGATACGCTCCGCGAGTGAACAACGAAAGTGGAACGAAATGCCGAAATGAAACCAAAAAAAAACGCATCGATGCCATTGAGTGCAGTTTCAAACAACAAAAAAGTACGATTAAGTTGTCCAGAGTAAATTCGTGTCAAAAGATATGACAGAGATAACATTAAATTTATAACATCATCTTTATAAAGTTAAAAAATCTTAGTATATTTTGCTACAAAGATTAACAGAAACTCTACGCAAACGTAGAGAAGGGGAATTTTCTGTTCAAGAGTATTTTTTGGAGCAGTAAAGTTACATGTTAGACCCAGATCAAGACATCACATTTGTGTTTAACCCGTGTCTTAATATACTCACAGCGCAGCATACAGAAGGTACGGCCGCCAATAAACTTTGTGCGGAACAGATCGCCGGTCGTTAATGGCACTGGATTAGGCAATCTTTTCAATATAGGCATGTTGCATAAACAGGCCAATTCAATCGCGTAGAATAAGCTATCAATATTTAGTAATTGAAAAAAAGATGTAACAAAAATATTTATATAAGAAAAGTTACAGTAATAGATAATTGCTAAATTAATACATAATAACCACTAATCTGAAGATAGAAGAAAAACATACACGTTATATAAGATTTCATATTCCGTTAAATACAGGTAATGAAAAAACTACAAATATAACCCTACAAATAGAACTTGTTTATGATATATCAATAATAGTAAAATATCGACGCCAAAGAGAAATCCAGTATCGGGACTGTTCAATCTATTGGCACTATTATCAAGTCCAGTATAATTGTAGCTAGCGTACAAGAGAACAATAGATCTGATATCAATCGATTGGAAAACAGTAGGTAAGTACAAGTCACATACCAAATGCAGCAATCAAAGCGAAAGCTAAATAGACGTATTTAAAATATTCCATATGAAATCAACTACAAATGGTCAACAGTTACAACGCGATGCAAAACACCAAAGTCTACAAACGAAAATATTCAAAACAAAAGTGTTTCACGTGAAAGGAGACGAACAAAAAAGCGAACGTCAAATAAACCACGGAAATGTTTTTCGTAAAGGCACGAGCGCTTTCTAAGAAACGTTTTTCTCTATTTTTAATAACGAAAACTAAATCTCTCTCATTATCGAGAATTGCGGACGGAGTCGAACATTAACATCGACACTAATTAGCTCGGTGGCAGACAAAGCGTGTCACCTCGCATTATCAGTCGTCTCGGAGCTGCAAAAAGTGTAACGTGAAAGTGATAGTATATCAATCGTATATCAATTAGCGAGATAGACACGTTGAATTAGTTATTTGAAAATATTCAGCTACAATCAACGTTCTTAATGCAATGGAAAAATTGCCCTGGTTAAGAGGCCACCTTTAAATTATTTTGATATAAATAGTTTTATTTAAAAATCTATTCAGAAAGAGGTAATTGTTGAATGAGAAAGAAAATGATAGATAAGAAAAGATCATGTTATAAGTTGGGAAATATATCAACGCTGCGTGTACCATATTCCACCAAGAACTAAATGCAAAAATATAAATATATTAAATTCATTTGCTAACCGTACGATCGTTTCCCCCAGTAAAAGTAATCTTCAATGAAATCTTGGTGATACAATATAATCATACTAATTTAGAACGTACTTACAAATATTAAACATCTGAGTAAACACGGAAACCAGTAAACAACGTTAAGAATATCACGTTTAAGGGCAACGATTCAATGGATCTACTCCTCAAAGAGCTTTCTATTTGATTGCATTGTAAAGGGAGGCTCATATTTCAAAAGATCAAAGTGAGCTGTAGGAGTTGGAGTACGAAAGTTTCAATTTTACGTTCGCGAGCGAGCTCATGTCATTGACCCGTTAACGCATCGCTATGAGCTAATTATAATGCCGCTGTTCCTTGCGCTGCGGTCATCCGAATAGGTGGCGAACCGACTGCCGGCAATCTGTGACAAATGCTGTTTCCGTAAATACATTTTATGTAGCCAATACGCGTAACCAGCTGAACAAATGTCCAGTTGTTCGAGCGACCAGTGAAATTTTAGCGTGTTGTGAAACTTTAATGGAGCGCGAAATGTTGTGTTATCAACTGTTTTATTTATCAGACGTACATATAAATAATCTAGACCACGAAAAATACATTACGTACGAACAAATAAATACTCATAAACGTGTTAAAATTATTTAATGAATAACGATTTTGATCTGGGTCAAATTCATAAATAATTTTAAATTATATAATAATCTTTTGAAGTTTTACGAATCCGAAACCTTGAACGGAACAGACCAAGTAGAAGGCGCATAAAAATCTATTTTAGATCTTGCACGAAGCAGGCCTAAACTACAAGCCAAGCCATCTGGCGAAGATCCAAAGGACAAGCATCCTAGCGGACAAAAATATTACGCATTAACAAAACGGAATGTTTAAATTTCACTACTTTAAATTATATTTCACATCAACTGACACTCATAAAATGATTAATTAGTCCGCTAATACTTGATAACTTCTGCTACGCCCATTGTTAAGATAATTGTTGATCGATTATCTCTCTTTTAGTAATTAAGACACAATTTTATAATAACAGCATAATACGCACGTTTATTACGCACAAACAAGTAGATTTTATCAAACGCCAATCTTCTCCAGATAATTGCAATGCTATTCCACTGAAAGGTAAAAGTGGAAAAGAAACTCGGAGATGCGGCATTCCCACGGTCAAGTTTGCAACAAGGGAGACGGTGAGCTAGGTGTGCAATCTTCGCCGTGAACACAGGCATAATGCGTCACGCGTGGCGTTCTTGTGGCTTCTCTGTAGGACGCTACCAGCCTGATTGCAGCCTTTGTGTACGTTTTCACTTTCCTTTCGAACGTTTTGATAATTGCAATTTAAAGCAGAATGGTTCGTATGAAAATTACTAAATTCCACTAAGTAAGCAGTCTAAAAGTCTATTGAAGGTTTTTTTTATGTGGAAAGATAGCATGCGTATGTTTGTGTACAAACATATTGAAATATAGTAAATGCATTGGTATTTTAGTCAAAATGCGACTCCATATATACAAGATTTTATACAAGATAATATGTTTTTTTGGAGAAGATCAGAGTCTTGTCATTTACTTCTCTAATAAAATTCAAATCAAACAGAACCACCGTGAAAGCCGACCAGAATAAATCACGCTATAATATTCAATTTAAACAAAAAGGCGTAATAATTTAGAAAGTTACGTTGCTCGCTCAGTTTAAACTAATACCTGAGCGGTACTGCCTAACCGCATACCGGTAATATATAGCGTAAGCCTTGACAATATATTAAGAATCGATTGATAGCTTTCCACTGCGACAACTGTCGTTTCAAGGACGTAAACATAAAAATAACTATGACCTCGTCAACTTGAGTGGAAGACAGTCCAAATGATAGACGGAAGGAAAATAACTTTAATTCAAAGGAATTGCTCCTATTCAAACGGAAATGAATAGACAATCAAACAAATTGCGGAATATATAGAAAACTCTGCTAGATGCAATAGCAGACATCATGTAGGGTCAAATTCGTGAAATAGCTAGATGTCTTTTCCTATAATCATTCAATTCCTTGTACGAGTTATCTGATGAAGGGCTTGAAACGCCTATTATTCAGAAATTATTCAAGGACCTACATTCAAATTTCGTTACAGTACTTTTACTTTCGTTTGAAAGGAAGGAACTGCTTTTTTCAAATTTTAAATTCCACATAATTTTTGACTGACAACCAACTTAATAGATCAAGATTAATCTACTAAGTTGGTTGTTGTTGTTGGTTGGTTTTGATTTTCTCAAGATTTTTAGTAGCTCCATTAATTGACAATTAAAATTCAAATTTCAATTTAAAGATTTCTATTGAACTAAAACAGTTCACAAAGTACTGTTTTTGTAAACATCTACAATAATAAAAATAAAACGTATTACAGTTGTTTACGCCCATCCCGATAACACAGCAATGGGTATTAGTGACTGTAGTGAATATTGATATTACGTAGGAAGATGCTACCTCTTAAAGATATTGTCTCTTAGTAGTCTCGTACGACAAACACGGAAAGAAGAGTCGATTTCGAGTCATATATTGCCTATAAATTACATGCCTAGAAATTTTGCAAACGGCCGATGTCGTCCGACACGAATACAATCGCGTTGAAGTACATCATGAGTCGTGACCATTTTGATCTAAATATAGTGGTTCAGCATATCGATCTTAATCTTTTACATTGTTTCGGATCTATATACTATCTTTTGATGCCGATCGACTTAGTATCGATTGTCAATTGGCTCACTGATATGTTACTAGAGATAGAGCACAAACCGTTTCTTTTACATTTAGATGTTAAGTGAAAGTTCTTGCTTTACCGCTTGAATTTTAAAGATACGACACCGATTCCTTAAGTGCATTAGATCTCTGAACTGAACCTATTTCATAATATTGAAGTAGCAAACGAACATGTAGTTGCCACTGCCGCCGATGGAAATTTGTAGTCAACCTTAGATATGATTAGAGTCCAGAAATCGGTGTGTCGAGTATTAGCTCCGGAGTCGAACCACAAAAGGTTCTATCACTATTTTTTTAACGTAACTTTAGCTTCAATGATAACATTGGAAATATCTTAACACTGAGTCTTGTATTGTATGCATCTATTTATAAATCTTATCTTCAGTAGAAAAAAACTGTTATCATATTCATAATGCATGAGGCATTACATTTTATTAAAGTAAATTTTCAGATTCCATTGATATATCATCTACTGCAGTACGTTCAGTAGATACTGTTATCTGACACATAATTTCTTTTGCGATAAGGTGACAAAGGAAATTTATACGCAGAACGCTTGCCCAAGTGCTGAGGTTAATTGGAATTTCTGTGCAGTTCTCAAGCTGCATGCATGAACAACGGGACCACGAACGGCACAGGCAACGTTACTACAGGCAATCTCACATATTTAGGCCTGCTTCTATTTAGTGGTTAAGAATTAACTGTGATAAATAAGTACGTAACTTACAGTTTAATTATGTAATGAGTTTTGTAGAAATGTAGATTACAAAAGTAACTACTATACTCAAAGGCTACTTACTGAGAGACAATTTAAAATAGCTAGAACTAGAAGTGTAGTCATGTATAGGAGTAGAACCTGATGAAGAATACCGGTCACCTAAAATGGTTTTAAATTAAAATTCATACATCACGTAAAGCACATCGACAATAGAAAGAAATATGCAGCTTTTACATAATTATATACATTTAACTATTCAAGTCTTTCAGGTCTAGTCTACAACGGACCAGACACAATGAACAAAAGGCCTTCCCATACAAATAACATCTCTGATATGAATATATCCATCTGTGCATTCAAGCACCACTGCAGCGAGTGGCAACAAACGCATTGTAGCAGTAAAAGCGTCTGAAGTGTGATGCAGCTTTCCTACCAACTGTGAGGGGGCAGACTAACAAAGCGACAACCCAACAACCTAGTATTATGAGAGATTAGCCTCTGTGAACACTAACGAGGTACAAGGAGGCTCATGTTAAGTACTTCGCGTGTTTTGGAACAGATTGCGTGAAAATCGTCAAACTGCTAATTGAGCTATACATGTGAACTTGAAACGGGGTGTGGTTTACAAGGTGCTTACAATAAATGCTAGGCTGAAACAATTGCTCCCCACTTGGCTAACGCGAATGGGCTATGTAATACACTAATTGCATTGTATTAATAAATTATAAACTCTACCGTCCAACTACGAATCATAACAGTGCCGGACTAAGGGTTAATGTAATAATTTACCACTGGCTCCGAAGGACCTTCAAGCATATAAAAACGAAATATAATTTAACAGTCCAAGTCTTCAGCATCAATCCCCAACTGAACACTATTTGGTAATGATAAATTAGACGGACATACAAATTCATAAGTCGGGGGATCAAATTCGGAACTGTATCTATATTTTAATATCATGGAGTAACCGCTGGACCACAGAGTCAATGCAAAGATAAAACCAAATATAAATTAATGATGCAAACCGAAACAAACCATTAACTCATACAGAGTCCCACGTGTTTAAGAAACATATCGCTGGGCAACTGTGCATGTTGCGTCGCTTGCATCACACATGTGCGATGACATCACACGTCACGTCACTGCCAGAGCGTTCCAGTACCAAACATGAACTTAGTAGAGCTTTTAGCATCGTAATGCATGCAGAATTGCATATTGTCCTGCAGAATCGGTTGTAAAATCAAACGTTGAATATATTTTGAACAAAGCTTATAGAAAATCGTTCGTTTCAAATTATTTCGTTTTAAATGAATTACTTATAGTATAGGTTGTAAAGGTATAACCAATTCATTAAATTTCTTTCGAGATAGCAAGACCTATTTTGAAGATTACAGAAAATATCTAACTCGGCATTAATAAATATAACAATGTTTTTGAGGTTTCCTCCAAACAATTAAAACTTAAAAATGCTCAGTTTAATAACCCCGTTCTACAAAATATTGATTGATATGATTTTGAATAACAGCAAAACTATATCTTAATGTTAAGATGTCAAAATTAAGAAATTAAATTATTAAATAAAACTTACAAACATCATATTTTTATATGCAATATTTTTTCTTATATTTGGCTGTGACCATTTTTGAACTATTCAAAGCATTGACTCGCTGTGTCGCCCTTGTCTTACATTTTTAGAGCGTTCCCACCGCATATCGCGGTGTAATATACAATGCAAATTACTTTTGTATAACAATGCAGATTTGTCACATCTATGTTTTATCGCGATATGAACGATCGAAGGTGAGAGTCGTCAGAGTGATAAGGATTCCCATTTAAAATGCATGGACATACAAAACATTAGTACACATTAAAAGACGTACTGCAAACTGAAAACTTTTTGCAATACAATGCAAAATCGCAATTACTTAGTTTTGTCACCAATGACAAATACCTGAAACATTAAAATAACCAATCAAATAAAATACCTAATCGAATTATTTAAGAGCGCAGTGTATCGCGCAATTTGTCTGTACATTATCTTGCACAGTATTCAATAAATCGCGCGGATTGCGGTGTTGCAATTACAGCGAGCACGCGCGACGGTGACTCAGAGGCCGGGTCCCAACCGGCTAGACGACATCACAACACCCTCGCTACTGAAGTGACCAAACGCTCCATCGGTATGACTCGAGTCACGAGTTACTGGCATTTTTTTTTGTTTTGGTCACATCATATGCGATAACGGAGTCTGGCACAAGTGTGAACGATCAGGAACAGACCTTAGCGCACCATACTATCACAACAATGTCTAAAGATATAAGAATGCCTTTACAAATTACAATACAGGCCTGGTAAGATTAGTAAAGGTGAAAATAAATTCTATTAGCGGACGTTTATAATCGATGCAGATTATAAGGACCGCTTATAATATAGGCGGCAAAGACGCATAAATCTTCAACATCGAATTGCTATCACAACGAAAAAGTCAAATGATAGATAGAGATATCCCAAGTGCCTTTCGCGCTCCGTTATTCTCTTATAACTCCAAGTAATAAGAGAATAACATAAACATGTAAACACCTAATTATATCACAGAAAGCATGCAACCTTGTTGTCATAACTACTTACATGATAAAGCGGTCATCGATTGAACAATAATAATAATCGGTAAAATTTATTGCTACTATTGAAAAAATAATTACGTTCAACATTAATTGTTAAGTCAGTAACAGATTATGTATAGCAGGAATCGATACATGTAGACATTTAAGTAGCAATATATTACTAGAGTTTTTTCACCTGAATGAGCAGTTTTTCAGGCTTATCAAACTTTCTGGTATAGTCAAAAGTTAAATTTTTACCGCGAGTACCAAGCTTGCATCCAATTGGATCCAAATGTCTTTTATCTATATTGCCAGCTAAACGCTTTCAACAGACTAGACTTGCTCACTTCCGCAAATCGTGAATTGACTCACAAGGTATTGTGTTTGTAACGAAATTATTTTTTAACATTTAGAAAGTGACGTAGATTTAACGTTACATGAAATCTCAATAGCTGTGCCAATGTAAATATTGCGAAATTACATATTAACCACTTTTAATCGCACACTTTAAATCGCTTTTCGCTAATGACTTTTGCAGCAGTCTTCTCATGAATAAATTATAAGATGAAAAAGCGAAATAGTTGCATATAGCACAACGTTTATATGACAAGGTTACCGGACCATTTCTGAATCGCTAATTAAACACAGGATTATGGTAAGTACTGTATACTCGTATTTTTTGCTACACTGGTATACCTACATTTAAGAATAAATTTACGATCTTATATATTTATTTTTTTACGTAAAGATTATTTACCTCTAATTGTTTTGAATATTATATGAATACTTGCACACAAGATGTTCTTTCTAACTTGTCCTGCTTATATTTTTTGTGGATGATGATGTTACCCGAAATTATTTGAAAGGGATATAAGCAATTTGCACGAGAAGTATAAGAAATGCCGGAACAACTAAAATAGCTATTTCAATTTATAATTTGTTTACTAATAACTATTGTACTCTAATTTAATTATATGAATGTACCGCAACAAGGCATTTTATTTATCGAGCGTAGCAGATTTTAAGCGAACTATTGCACTTTCATAAAATATGGTGTATACATACACTGAAATTTAAAAAAGTATGTATAATAAATACACGAATGATTTTCCAACTGCAATTCATACTTGGGAATGAGATGATTTCTCACAAGAGATAGCGCTGGGCGCAACTTTAACCGTCGATTCTCTAAACATACACACACATTGCATGTATAAGCTGGCAAGCAAACTAAGACTAGCTTAGAACAACCGCAGAATATGATACAACATAAAACTCAATCAACGGAAAGAATCGGCAAAATATAACTTGTTATATAATATGATACCATAAAAATATACATACGATAATATAAAATGACTGTATTTACAGCTTCAAAAACTAACAACAGCTCAATACTACTAGGCTAACAGAAATAAGCATGAGTATGATGTTATAACAATATTTAAACCTATAATGTGGAAGTAGCGATCTTACAAGCAGTTCACCTAAAGGAGAGTGGTCACTTTCGCCCATGAACATGTGTAATGAACTCCAGATACAATCAGAATCTTATCTGAGTTTCTTCGTATTACTATCCCTATGGACTAAGTAGGAACGCATCGGATAAGGGACTTTTCCCTTACCACTCCCTTCAGACCAGAGCACTCAACACTGCTCTTTTTGAACGGAAATGAGTATGGCGATGGTGTCTTTAGGAGTCGAACTAAATAGGATTCTACGGAGAACCCTTTGTGAATCCGTTCGTTTATTTTTTCTACAACTTATATAATAATATATATATTTATTTATTTTATTATCTTGAAGTAGCAAACAAGCTTGCAGACCAGCTGACGGAAAGTGATCACTGTCGCCCATTGACAACTGTAATCAACTTCATATAAAATAGGGATTGTGTAAAAAAATCTATCGCAGTTGTTACCAATAATAATAAGGACTATTTATGGTGATCGCCTCATACGAAAGTGAGCCTAATGAAACATTAATTATACCGTTACTTAAATTAATGAGAAAACACCTGTCGGTTAACATATTTAATACATAAATCTTCCAACGATATTGAATAGCATCATATGCCCGCAATGTGGGAAGATTAGCAGAACTCGTAATTATTTAATGCATCATTCAGTAGATAAACAAAGGCATTGGACGATAGTTTTATTATTTAAAGACGTAAAACTCTTAAGTATTAAACATTAGTCGTGGACTATATGTTTCACACCGATTCATAGTTATATCGCTTAGTTTACATTTCAGAAATATAACGTCACAATAATCTAATCACACAAATCTTATCTTTTATAGTTAGCTAAGAGCCAAATGATCCCTTGAGCCTTAGGGTTACTAATGCACCAGGACTCAACTTACATAGTACTTGAATTGGAGTCAATCCTCAGGGGTAGCAACGCATCTGCGTCCAGCTTTAGGTAAAATGCATCAGATGGACTGCAATCTCTTTTATCAAGGTAAAGCTAGATAAAGCAGCTGTAGTCGCAAAAAAGCGGACAAGCGTTATTCGTACAACCAAATCAGGCAATGTAACGAAATTCCTTTAAAAGATATTGGATCTTGGTGACATCCAACTGATATACTTCAGTATTCTTAATCATTTTACTACCCCCTCCAGTTGAAATAGCACTGAAATTGTAAAGCGTCTCCATTTGCCGGTCTAGGAACAAGACAAGGCAGGCCTAGTGGAGGGGGACGATGACATCAACAGGCGGAACCACTCGCCCGCCCACTGCCCACCTACTCGGACGCAGAGCCTTGCAAAACCCAGCTACAACTTGGGCATGATGAGAAGAAACGCGTTTTTTAAATAATTATCTTGATAAGCTATATAGACGTGGAAAACTGATTCAACTCTTCTTTGAGCTACATCCCATAAACTTCTTCTATTTTACCAAGCATAGTGCTAATTCGCTAATTCTTTCGATAATTAACAATTCCCGTAAATTAAAGACCAATATAACCTCTCTTCCTTTGGGAAGTCGGTTAAAAACACACCATAATTTTCACCCCTTAAAGGACTTCATCATAATAACAACATTATCACAACCATGACCACCTGTTTAATGCGCTCTTTACACCACAAAACAATAAATGAAACGTACATTACTTCCAACTAAATGCAATTATCTCTTTCTTTTATGCCCGTTGATCTTAATTCTAACATTTTCTGACATCTAATTCATGTCAAAAAACCAAATTCTACACAGTCCATAATTTCTACTTAACAAATTTATCTCTTATGGTGAGAAGGTTCTAACTCATAGTTGACGAGCGAAAAGTTACATAGTTACCATAACCAGTTTACTGTATTTTGAAGGGCGAATAGAGAGTGGTTCCGCAACAACGGTTCTGTTATTTCAACGTCAGCGAGTACTCCACGTATCACATGCTTCGTTTGAAACGCATGGATAGTGCAGCAAGTGATACGTGCAGAGTAACCCCGGTTCACAATTGCTTTTTATTGTTTACTATTATAATATTTACTATTATAATAATGGCAATCATTTTTCAAACTACAAAAAATATGGAGGGCCAATTGGAGAACCAATGTAGTTCGACCGGGGAAATACCAGTCATACCTATTTCTAGCGTTGATCAGTTCTTGCGTTTCGATGGAAGGTTGTGTTGCCAGCTCACTTATATATGAGGCGACCATCTTAGTTCTCGGGAGTAGTAACGCATCTGTGAGCGACTTCAGATGGAATCCGTGTTCTATATGAAGTTGCTTATGTCCATGACGGGAGTAACCACTCCACCATCAGGTGGACTGCATGCTCGTATGTTACAACATTCTTATAAAAAAAATACTAAGTAATTTCGACTCATTAGTTAGTTTGTTTCATTATTCTATAATTTTAGAATATTCTTTTGTTACCACAAGTCTTACAAGTATAAGTAATGAATTTCCCTTATTGAATGTTTTTAAATACGAAGAAAGTACATTAGTGAAACAGTTCGTTGTATTTGCATTGTTTAAAATATTTCTACATGTTTTTGTCTATGTATAGGCACGACAATATAGCTAAAACGCTAAGCAAAAAAAATGCTCTCTTAATGGTATTCCATTAAAATCTTGGTATATGTTTTTTACATTATATATACATAATAGTATTTATTTAGAATAATATTAAAATATATATTATAAAACACTCATTATAGTCTATATTTATAATAATAATGTCTGACGTTGGAGTACACAAAGATTAAATATAATCGCTATTAAGCTCACTGTGCACTGAGGCTTAACACAAAGGTGATATATTGTGGCATGACAAAACATCATGGTTTTAGTAATGAAACGTATTGCGTATTATTATTAAATGTAGACACGTAACAAACATGCCCTGATTTAGCATATAATTAATATGTGAATCAGATTTTAATTAACCCGTCACAGACTAAAGATTGCAAGTACTACGTAATACAGATATATCTTAGATGATATTGAAAATATCCAATCAGAGAATGCAATTGTTGTATTACAGAAAACTGTAATATAAACAAAAGCGTGAAAACCAAGTAAGCAAAAATAGTAAAATCACAGAAATACCAAATACATTCTTGGCATACACTACTTCAATTCAATATATTCCGATTTTAAGACTGTTTTAATCTTCGGCATTAGCAACTCATATGTGACAAATCTTATGTAGAACTCCATTCCTATTTGAATTTGATTACAGATGTATGGATTGTGACCACAAATGAAAAACTTTGCAACAAATAACTCGACAACTTTCAAAGCTTATGTAAATGGAACCAATTCGTTCTTCATTGAGCGGCGAAGTGCGTTGACAATAACAAAGACGGTGATTCACCACCGAACGTCGCACGTACTGGGATAACGCGATAATTGGCATCGCGAACTGCTCGCTCAATTGACGATAATGAGTGTCGATGAACTGTCGCCTAGCCACATGCTAGGATTAGCCCAAATACCTCAATACACGAAGAAATCAATAAAATCATATATCTACCTGTAACTTAAATACAACCAATATCTTACGTTGATTTTGGAGAAAAAAATAGCAATATTTAAACACTATGAAGGTGTATGAAATTGCGACAAGCTATTGCAAGTTCATGTCCAATAAAACAACAATATAATTAACAATTACGATCAGTTTAAAAAAAAAATACATAAAACACAATGAAGTTAATTGAAAAAGCAAGAATATAAGAACTATAAAATGTATTAATAAAACTGAATGTTCAAAAAACTTAATACTTTTGAATTATTATGGCAAGTACCCAAGTTTAAATTGGCCTGGTGTCTGTTATAAAATCGTAAAAGAAACACTTGCAGAACTATGTATATTTGTATATAACTGAATATTTTAGATATCCGTGAATCTCGATTACGGTTACGGAGCTCCATGATAGAAACTATAATTTAAGAAACCTCTTTAGATGATCTCTTAAGAATAGATTCCAAATACGCCCAGTACTAAAGAGGAAATGCGTTGATATATAAAATATACTAATATTCTCTAAATAAACGCATAATCGACAAAGGATTATATACTTGAAATCTAAAAATGAAATATGTACGAGCATTTTGTAAAAAACCCTTTGATCTCTTTTAAACGCTTTCTTTCAATAGCCTGAGCTAATATTTGGATAGTCTAGAAAGGAAAACGGAACAAACACCGGCGATCTTCTTTTTAACTAGAGGAAGTGGAATATTGCCTTATTCAAACCGATTACTTGTCGATTATATAAAGAAAGAGAGCAGTCTCCATTTTAATACAAGTCAAAGTTATTCCAAGACATACGGCTTCAAATATTCGTCATGAATTCCAAACTTTTAAAAATTAATTTGAGTAATTGTATCATTTTATGTAAATTTTATTGTTGCTAATTTTCCACAAAAACTTATTCACAGACGCAAACATGAGGCAGTAGTTACTTCTGAAACTTTAGGCTTACCCGAAAATACACATGAATCAAGCTACCGCATCGTTCTTCAGGAAGTATCATTGCCTCTTGGAACGTGCTTGTAATTTTGACGAAGCCCTCTAATAACAAGCCCATAATACTTAAATAGACTCCTACTCAACGGGTGACATCATACGTAAAATCGAAAGTGGCGCTTTGTCTATTTTTGTAAGTATTGCAGAAACATATTCGCAACGACGCACGCCTTGGGACAACGCGATTGATATGGCAAGTAAACATGAAATATTGCAAATATTCTTAGAATACTTAAAGTAGACATATTTAAAATTAAAATAAGGAAAATAATACATATTTTATCGAATACCTCCCATTGCAACGTCAACGGCTTTAAGAATATTTAAATAAATATGAACAAAAAGTAGGTTATCGATTAACAACATGCAAGTCATTTGATCCCACATCGCAATCGTAATAAAGAAAATCAAATAGTATAAACCCAACATTTTAATGACACCGATAGCTTAAACACCTGTAACGTTCGAACAACAACCGGTAGTTAAGAGTACGATAAAAATCCAAAGCAAAAAAGCCGTCACGAATGTTACATCACAGTTTAATATAGACACAATCGAGAATTGGCAAACGATTGATTTTGCTGAAAAAGTGGAGCGGATCACGTTTCACAAGTGGGTTTGCATTGCCGTGTAAACTTGGTCATAGAATGTGCAATGAGCTGTGACGGCGATGAGATTGGCAGGAATCGAAATAACGTTCCAATTACAACACTTTGTGTCCACAAACGGTTTTCTTGTAGAGATAATAAAATTGACTATAAAAGATTCACCTCGATAAGATAAACCTTCTGCCTGTTCCTAAAAAATCCACAGTCAGTTAAGTTGTGACAATCAATCAATATTTTAATATAATCGTAAAAAAATATGTAGCGCTTTCAAGCAACCCTTGAAATCCAGGTCTCAATCGGTGTACAAAGTTAAGTGAAAGCGATGTGATCTAAAATTGATCGACTGTATATTTTATGCGCATTTCCGCACTTCGAAAAACAAGACGAGACATCATACCAAAAATAAAAACCCAATCGAAGAATCAAGCAGCATTCTTGACTCTCATTTCGTGTCTCAAAATAGTTCGTTCAGTTAATTCTGGAACAACACATACAAAAAACCACAGACTGGAGCTCGAGCAATGTCCTCGCAGATATCAATAAGCCGATCGTTTATCTCAATGGAGTCTTAACTACAGAGCACGAGCAGTAAACAGTAATTAGTTTCGGCCAACGGTCCACTCGCCTCGGGGTATCTTCGCCCACGTGTCAGACCAACTATTCTCGCAATACCCTTTACTTGTTGGCGCAACGTCGCCTATTCAATTAGACACGTTTTTAATATCAGTTCAACGTTGAAATTGAAATTCAATGCAAGATTAATTCTATTTACAAATAATAATAGATGATAATTCGTTCTCTTTTTCATTTCTAGTACGTGTACCTGAATTAAATACGTCAAATAATTGGTTTTGAACTCTATTGTAATAAACCATTCAAAACATATTAAAATAGACAATTTGGAGCAAATCGGGAGAAAATATAGAATAAACGCTAAGTATATTTGTACACAACATACCTTGAAAAGGGAAAGCGGACAGTTTGAGAGACTGATTGTTTAGATTTGAGTGACACTGATTGGTTTCTTTTGCGTTCCACATAAACATACGGGGGCGTCGTTCTTCGCATTCGCGACATTTGTAATGTCACATGGCCTCAATCTTGATTTAGTTCTATCGTTAAAACAGTTTCACATTACAATATTATTTGCATCTGTTTTTATAAATATTTTTAGCACACTAGCAGATTCCCTGTCTCCATGCGTATGGAGTAAAAATGTATCCGCTTTCATTGCTACTATTATAGTAATATTAATTTGGGAATACACCTATCATAACTATATACCAAAATTATCGAGATCAGGTATTCCCAATCATAATAATATGTAGTTAGAACCAGTACATCTCAAGTCGTACAAAAACCGACTAAAGAACGAATAGTTGGTACATAATAATATTATGTAGTGAACAAATAATGTTTTAAGAACTAAAGACATCTATTGGCACATTATTATGACGAGCTTAGTACGAACACATTATAGTTGTTGAGTTGCGAACGACCGGGGTTCTAAGTTACTTAAAATCTTTTTGTCACACTTCTTCGCTGGGTCAGTCAGTCCATTTCTGAGCCAGTTGTCGTCATAGTGCATTTAGATATCTTACCGCTAATAGTGCAAGTCGATGCGTCCCCAAGTCTTATATCATGCATTTAGTCACGCTCCCTCTCGTCACCCGCCAATTCTGCTTCGTCGTTTTGTGTTCGATGTTTTATTTATTTATTACATACTGATCCTAATTTGTCACTACTTCCTTGCCCGTTCGTGGAGGATTTTTTCATTCTTACAACATATCTAATATGAACAAATTGAAGATAGGTGCTCCTATAAAGTTTCTTGCTACATACACTATTTTTAAAACTCCGACTAATAAGAACCTGAAAACTCTTGCGAGATATCAGCATTGCGTTTATCTCAACCCCGTTTCATCCATCTATTTCGTTATGCACACGGGTTATTGGGTTTCCAGTAGTCATATTTCAGATAATCAAAAATATTATACCAATACTAAAGTACCATCTGTAATATCCAAGGAGGAGATAACTAAGACACAGTCGATGAACTATCTCACTTCCTGGTGAAGCAATGTTTACTCTCACAAGTATCAATATCGTTTTGACTAAGACTCGCCACGTTGCCGAGGGAATCCGCTCGCCGATGACTCACGGACCAGTCAGGTCGGTTAGCGTTCAGGCCTTGACGTAGTCGATCGTTTGCGATGTTGCGTGGCGCATACTGTCCAAACTGTTTTATACATTCTAGGTTCTGTCTTGGAAACTGATGGTAGTTGTAGACTTTGAACTGATAATATAATTAGGTACAGCAAAAACATGTTAATGATCCTGAATTATGCAACACATAAGAAATTCTCAATAACTTTGTCTCGGATTTAGAATTTTATATTAACTATGATGGCATTTATTTGTCCGAATCACACGTAAACGTAGTTCTCTTATAATTTTGAACAATGTTTCTTAGGATTAGTGAACGTCGAAGCAAATTTCACTACATCTAGTCAATAGTGAAGGGGGAGTTAAAAAAACACTAAAATAAATAAAGGGACGCCCCCTAAAAATTTAGCAACATACAATAAATTTCAATAAGGCTACTTTTGGAAGCCATCAGCTATTTTTAGCGTAGAACTTGAACCTATTCCATATACGAACCTTATGTAAAAACAAGTTGGCCGTCTACACTTATTATGGATCTGCGACTTTGTGGGTTTACGAGTATGTTAATAGCAATTATTTTCTGATGTTAATTTGTTCTGTGTCAAGATGATTAAATTACTGTGTGTGCGTGTATAGAGTTGCGACAATATTGTACATTCAATTTTTTTTTTTATTACTATTTTTATTTTCATTATTAGGATATTTCCAATTGATATATACAAAGAACTGTTTAAATAACCCTTTATGATCGAATATGAGTTTTCGCTAACCAGATGTCAAAATAGTTATTTAGATTTCAGTTTTCATCTAAATGTGTTTGTGCGTCCATTCCATACCATCCCGAATGTGAGAATAAAGGTGTTTAACGTTTCCATCCAAAAATATAATTCAAGGCACGTGGATTGGGCATTATTACTTGTCACAAGAGACGTATGCTGTTATGAATGCTGTTCAACTATTAAACCTGAATTATTTTATTTATTACCTACCTAATTATCACTAAACATCAAGTATATCACGGCAAAGAGTATCCTATGTGTTAGTCCCGTTCATAATCTATCAATGTGCCAAATTTCAGCCAAATCCGATCAGTAGTTTTTTCGAGAAAAAAATTACAAACTTCCATCCTCACAAACATTCTCCCAATAATATTTAGTAAGATATTTGTATTTTTTTAGGTTAAGATTACGATATAATTGTTTTAATTGAACAGCCAAGTGTAGGTCGTCCAAGACTAGGTTCTAGAACTAAAAATTGTTATTGGTTGATTATTTTGGTGGTGATGAAGACCATATAGATGGTAATAACGACAAAATGAAGGATACGACACCACGCGTTTTACGTAAAGTACATTTTAATCTGTCGTCGAGTGTCTGGTTAAAGGTTTTATCGGCGTGACAGCCTTCAGGCGTAACAGCATTGAGGCAGGTCTTACCGATGATACGGACGTAACACATACTCGTACATACCTAAATAAAAATATTTTTTTAGGTATAAAACGTAACTATAGTATTAACGATTAATACTGAAATATAACATAAATATATATATTAAGTATTTACAAAAATTAACAATACTTTTAATCGTTTACTTGTATATAACGCCTTCTGTTGTTGTTAGGTGAATAGATGATAAGAAAATAAAGATCGTCCCAAATAGGTGTATCTCGTCTGTCCTAGACAACAAATACCTATGAAATGGTGTTCAATAGTTCACGAAATCTTAACTTATTGATGTCATCATCATCAGTCATCGGATTTGTATCAACTCGTAATTACGTGTAAAACTAGTGATAACATTTTACCCTATTAGATTAGATATATTTTAATCTTTTTCAACTACATAGACAGTAACTGTTTTGATATTTACAAGAAAAATATGTAAATGTAAATTAAATAATATGCAACAAATAAAATCTCTCTCATTGCGTAAGGAATGCCATTCAAATAATATTATACTTATGTTAAAGTCTTCGTACTAGTTATTCTTAGACCACTAAAATAAATAAAATTGAAACTGGAGATCAAGCAAGATAAATGCAGAATCGAAAATAGAAAGAAAGAAATGATTTATTTCGCGAAACAAAAGCATCGTTGAAATAATCAATGTTATGAGAACAAAAAAACATGCAAAAGGAAAATAATAACAATACTGTGAACAAAAATGAAAATAAAAAATAACAATATTCATAAAAAATGGTGTAAAATCGCGACAAGATCATTCTAAAACAATTCAAACGTGACGCAGCTTCGAAACCTATAACCGGCAGCATCATCGAGGGCTAATCGATGACGCAACCTTGCAGTCGTAGGCGAATGGCCGTGGCCGGTCCTCGTGTTATGAGGAAATCGTCCACCAGATACCATCTCCGGACAGATCGTTAGCCGGCAAATTACCGCTTCTTACGTAAATATGCAACGCGTTTTTGTCAAAATACAGCGCTTGGCCGACAATCGCTTATTTATAATGACTAAATCTGTAAGTTAATGTTTGCACTCACATAGTACATCTACTAAAATTGTTTAATTTTAAGATGTTTAAACTAATTTGAAATAGATTTATACACTATTCGCAAAATGAACCGATTATAAAATATTATAGGTGCTTATAAAGTATGATTAAATAATATAATCTTTCTAATATTATAAAAGCGGAAGTTTGTAAGCATGTTTGTGTGTTTGTTACCCTGTCACGCAAAAACTACTTTTTTATTATTTTTTATTAATGTCAAGTAGCAAACGAGCAAGCAGCTACTCCCGAGGACTGAGATGGTCGCCTCGAACTACATTGACTCTACCACCTGGCACTACTGATTGGATTTGGATGAAATTTGGCACACATATAGTTTATGATTCTGCATTAACCACATAGGATTTTTACCGTGGTACATACAACATGCGGGCGAAGTCATAGGATAATGTTAGTAATAAATTATGATAAGTATTAATATAGTGATAAATATTTTTGATAAATAATTGTGACCAGTTTATCAAACTCGGTAATGCATGTACTTAATTTAAATCAACCGAAAAACTTTTATAGCCACTTTTTACAAGACTTTCAAAAATTGCGACTATAATGACGATTGCCTACAGATAACTGATTTATCTACTGGACCTGAAACTCTTGGCAGAGCTACAATAATGTACAAATAGGGAAAGCAATGAAAGAACCATTTTACTGCCAAGAGAATTAAAGTGAGTCATATGGAATATGAGCAAGTAGTATGTAAGTAAAAAATATATAACAAATATATATCATCTTTCTTTTTGGGAAGAGGTTTAATATATAATGAGTGAAAATGCTTTCCTGTGGTAGATGATTAATTTTCGCAAATAATGTAATTAAGCTCTACGCTACACCGGATGGTTTATTAATCAAAAACAAAATGAATTATATAGCATAGAAGGATATCGCTAGAGACTCTAGAGAGAGAACTACGACAATTTAAATATATTTGCATTATCGTCATGTAGATATATTTTAAGCGAGAGTAATGTCTTGTTTTTATGCTTAAACTTGTCATATGAGCATTTGCTGGTATATGAGCATAACACCAGCAAACTTTGGCCGCTACGAGTAACCAATTTGGACGCGGTTATTTTGTTAGGAAGCGTGTTTTTCGGCGATGGTCCTTAAAAACACCCTTTATCAAAATGAGTTCAGCCATTTACCAAGTATGAAGGATGAAAGTGGGGATGAAAAAACGAATGTTGTTAAATATACACAAGAGGTATGAAATGAATGGGCATGAAGCGTTTATCACAGTATTATTAACAACTTTAACTTATATCGTTTAGCACTCATCAAACCCAGATAATTATTAAATTTGTGTACTCGTGATTATTATATTTTATTCATTGGAGATTCTTAACTGATATCGATTGCTAGGTAATATAAACGCCTACACAATAACAAGTACCAATACTAAATATCAACAAAGTCAACTTGATAGTGGACATTGGCGCTCATGAACACCTGTAAACAAATCCAAATAGGATTGAAGACCTACCTGAGTCCTAATACCTCTAAATTCTGAAAAAGGGAGGCGCCGCGATAAAAAAATATTCATGTGATGATATTAATAATCTTCATGATAAATTTATACTGCACTATAAAGCTATATCCGCGCCATAACCTTGTCTATTTATTCAATTTTATTGCCGGCAGTGCGCACGCTCTGTATTGACAGCTTCCTGTGCCTGCATAACATTTTATACTCTATATTGATTTTCTTTGATATTGGCGAAATCTCATTAAGCCGATGAAGTGGTGGACTGTATACCGAGTACTTGACAGTACTCCAGAGAATCAACGAAAATAATAACGAAGAACAAAATTAAATTTAATGTATTTTAATATAAAATGTATTAATATCAAAGATTTATCCATATAAAGTTTTATATACTGGTTTTAGCTATAACTTTATTAAAGGAATGCGAGGGGGTTGGTATTGGTTATAAAATTGACGGCTAGTGTCTGAAATTTATTACACTAAGGGGGTGTACAAAATAAACTGACTCCGAACAAAATAGTCTCGTCGTTTAAGGATTTTTCCTTTCTATCCTACCTAAGGGGTGTCGGTATCCTTGGGTTCTACTCTTAAACCACGCTCCATCACAAGGAGGTAAAACTTGCGGTCAACTGCGAAAATTGCGCATCGGCCTCCTACAAGGTAAAATATTGATTACCTAATGATACCTACTATATAACAACCGATTAAATGTCCTATCCATCGACTGAGCGACCGCATTCGGTTTTTGACCTGAAATATCGATTGTGATACGCCAACAGAAAGCTGAGAGCTCCTGCACTTAAAACATCTTGTGTGTTTTGTGTCGACTCCTTGGCGTATTTTGGCCATTAACAGCCAACGTCAGACGACTTGCCGGCGATTGCATTACGGGGTTTTCGCGCATGTATCACGCCATGCACGTTAACATAATGTATTAGTTCAAATTCGGCTTGTACTGTAATTTTACGAACCAATCCAAGGTGATGAAAGAATAAATTTGTATTTATTCTTTATTTATTTTATAATAGAAGTCGTAAATAAACAAGCTACACGCCTGATCGTAAGCAGTCAGTACCATATAAACAAATTATGTAATCTTTAATTAGTCTTCATGTGAAATAAGATTTAAGTTCAACTTGGAATCTGATTCAAATAAATCTTTTATCTCAGGGATAAACTTGAACCTTGTGTCTCTGCCTTACCATCAAACCAGAACACCGCAGCGCTCAACAATGCTATCAAAAGATTGACATAAGGCAATTGTACCTCAAAGGTTACCTGCCTTTAAATCATCAATGACAGTTTCAAAATAGCTTAATGAACTAGCGAAAACAAGTCATATAAATCTATACTAATATATAAAAATAAGATGTTGTCTGTCTGTTACTCACACAAGAATCGCTGGTCAAATTTACAAGGAATTTTGCAAGATGTAGCTTATTTACCAGCCTAGAACTTAAAGGCTACTTTTGATTTAGATATTTTGTGCTATATAAATGGCGACTATTTTATTTCGTAGCGATGCACGGGGACTTCAGCCACTAATAACTTAAGTGAACAGCGGTCAGTGTATGCGGTGCCGGAGCCTAGCGCCGTATATGGGCGCTCGGCGCAAGGCCGAGGCGCGTCCTCGCCGGCCGATTAAAAACCGTATTCCACTGACCCACGCCCTACAACTTTCGCTTCAATATTGCCTATTACATTGATTATTCTCAAAGATCATTTAATAAGGTTGGTAGATTAACTGATATTTTCAGCAATGTGTTCATACCACAGCAATTTGTGTGACTATACAGTCATTAAAGTATCATTAGCTATTACAATCATTACCTAACTATACAGGCACTTATACAAATGAAATGGCAAGAGTGAATAACTTCTTCATTATGAGCTTTAAATATACAATTAACAAAAGTTATTAAAATGTAAATGCATATAAAAAAAATACATTGTTACATTTATCCATTATAAATCAGATTTATATCTTCATCTGAGCTCATAATGATAAACAATAATGCTACTTTGACTATATCATGCAAAACAAATTATAATAAAATATGTGGGTGGACCTGTGATCAGGACCCAAAATGAATGGATCTATTCTTATTTTCGAGAACTTATTTTTATTTGTGTATAATATTATAATTTTACACACTGACAAACCCACCTTAAAAATAATAAATTTTCAGAAATTAAGGAAATGAACAAACAAAGACACACATAATGAGATTAAGGCAAATGGTGGTAATCACTTTGTGGAAATAACTTGAAATGTCTTCAATAAGAATGTCCTTCAATAAGTAATAAATGTCTCTGAGTAGAAAGCATTGGTTATCCTATCTTTAAATTGCATCTACCTAAAGTTTTTACTTTCTATTTAGTTCAATATAGTTGTTTTTCATAAACAAAATATTAAGTCTTTTTCAAACAAGTTGGACACCTGAACCCACGCCACACAGGAAATTACATTGCAAGCAACATAATTGTGTATCAAATTACACCAACTGCATATTTAGCAAAACCAACCTTTGCTTCACAAATAAAATCTTTTTTATTCCATACTACTTTTTTTTTAACATTGGAGTAGGAAATGAACATGCATTCCATATTAAACTATTTGTCAATGGTGCGTGTGGATATCTGTAACCAACTCCACATAGAACAGTGTTCAGCTTACAATAATCATAGATATTTGCCAATGCTGATAATTAAGACAGTTGCCTTACATGTAAGCCCGCCACAAATATTAATAACATTTAAGAATAAAAATGAATTTTATACTTATGAGGCATTCAATTCTCAGAGGTATAAAATTGGCTTACCATTTTTGTTAGGTAGGTATATCTCAGTCAAATCTGATTCAGTCAAATAAGATTTGACTAAGATTAAATATTAGTTATCTCTGGCTTTATAAGTCCAAAAAGAATCGTCTAAATTAAAGATGTGCATAACTTCATTAATGGAGACTGTCATTCAATATTTGACCAGAGAAGATTACAGATGATTTAAATATTATTTGATTTTGTGTTCCAGTAACATTGCCACATACAGCAGAAAAGAGAACTAGCATGTTAACAACTTCTCCCTCGTAACAAATGTGTTTAGCACTGAACATGGGAATATTTATTTATTTATAATATGAACATGTCATGTCATGTTCCCGTATTTTGGTGGATGTGTCTGTGCTACCACTAGGACAGTCATATAAAGGGAATCAACTTAGTCCTCGGGTTCAATAAATAATGAAGTGGCAGCTCTTGAGTTATACTCAAATGATATTTGGGGCCAACAAAAGGCTAGTGGCAAACACATCAGTGGTTTATCATGGACACCACACTAATTTATTTGCTAGATCATCTTTTTCTAGATTTCATTTCTCAGTACTTACACGCCTGCTTATTTCTCCTTACACATAAAATAACTGATCATAGCTTTCATTATAAAATGTATCTATTTAAAAATACAATTAAAACACCTTTATATTCAATAGAAATTTTATGTTAATCAAATGTTTCTTACCTTAGATTAAACATGTAATTTTAATTGACATATAATCAGTTACAATTAAATGGTGAACTATTGGTCATTGGTATACTTGTCGTACAAAAAAAGGACAAGTTGGTGGCAGGTAATTTTTATCATGTCAATATAACTGATAACGTGCAAACAGATGATTTTAAAATAAATTCAATAAAATCAAAAGCAGTAAATTGAATAGATAGCAATAGTAAATGTCCATACGGACAAAAATACAACAGAAAATTACGTTGACATGCGGAATGCTCAGTAAGCAATAACTTATTGGGTAAAAGTCGATCTGATTCATCAAAGTTGTCTTACGTGTGAATCATTGGAAAATGAAGAAAAAATGAGATACCGTCTGCCGCACTTTGGGCATATCATACTTCAGAACTACATCCATAATATTAAAGTTATAATACAAAATGTTGAGCTCTTCGGCACGTTCCTACTCACCATCTGTTCTTTTTATATTGATGTTGATTCCCGACTGGATCCTCATCGCACCGTCATCCATTTTTGCACAGATTTATGCACCACATACACTAAAGAACATTATTTCGTAATGAATGATTGTTCAAAAATAGTCTAACACATTCGGAAATCACACATTAGAACCGGTGAAAATAACAAATAAATTTCTACACTACACCCAGATTGACAGTTATATCGAGCTAGCTATAAACTTCAGACTGGAACGTTTCAAATTTGTTTCGCTACAAGAGTCAAATCAATCACTTTTATTATATTTGAAAAACAAGGCCTGTAATATAAAAATTGCAAAATGAAATAGAACTGTTAACACAAAAATTACAACGTTTTAAATTATTTCGGTTACAACACAAAATTCTCAAAATTATTAGTATGAATACCACAATGCATTGGAGATATTACTGATGTTGCCATAGTAGCTACTTGCATCGTATAATGTAAAAGTAATATTTACAGATTTTTTTTATCTCATTGAATAATTTTTGTAGTACATGTTTTTTAGAAAGTATTTGTATGGAAATCATTAAAATATAAAAGGGAAAATTTAAAAGTGTCTTAAATTTAAAAGTATATTGTAACCATAGACCATATAATTCGGATACTCGTCTATCTTTGTATATCCGTTGATTTTCGTTGCCCACTATAAAACAAACTAAATTAATTATTTATGAACAAAAATCGTCAGAAAAGAAATAAATTATTATTTTTGTTCGTTATTATATGCGATTTGTAAGGTCGTTGTTCATATAATTGTCTTACATTATTTACCCAAAATAAATACATTTTCTAGTACAGTTATTTCATAATCGTAGCATCGTAGCCGTGGGATAGAACGGGTAGGCGTTACGTCAGTTAGTCAATCAGTCAATCAATCAAATTATTTTTGGCTAAATAAATCCAGAATAGGAAATATTTTTATTACAAGACAAATAAACATCAATATGGATAGTGAATATAAATTATCGCACAAGGCAAAAAAACGTATCAAAGAAGTCAAGAGAAAGGCCCGACCCGGTAAGAGCATTATGAATAGGTTGTAAATGAGTTCATGTAGCTTAAAAGTTTCCTGTACTCATAAAGAAACTTAAGAATTTAAATAATATTACAAATTTAAACGTTTACAATATATACCATGTATTAGTAATTGTTTATATCAAGCGATTCTAGAATGATCTATTGTGATAGGCACGCATCCTAAGTGCGACCTCGACTTTTTTACGGTTACTTAAAGCTTTTGCATTGATACAACGGATATAATTGCGAAACGAATGTCTTGTTTCGAAGAGCGTTGTTTTATTTTAATGACAATCATTTAAATAATTCTACTTGCATAACCTATTTTCCAATTGAGCTGTAATTATCTGATAAACTTGATAAACCTACTTATGAATGCTTCTTCAACAATAGTCGTGCTATGTGGCATTGATACAACAAATTAAGCATTGTCAAGTACAAATGTACACTCAACTATCTTGTGTCCACAGAATTAGCTGATAAGCACCAATGGACAGCTTTAAAATATGCAGGGAATTTTGAAGAGTTCCTCAAATGCAATGACAATGCTGATAGAATAGATGCGAATCTGGCATCTCCAGAAGAGTTCATAGAGAGATATGAGAAGATTTATAAGCCTGTAGTCATAACAAATGTTCAAACCAACTGGCGTGCCAACCACAAGTGGACGCTGGACAGACTTGCCAAAAAGTATCGGAACCAAAAATTTAAGTGCGGGGAAGACAATGAGGGTTATAGTGTTAAGATGAAAATGAAGTATTACATAGAGTACATGAGGACAACGACTGATGATAGTCCACTTTATATTTTTGATAGTAGTTTTGGTGAGCACTTGAGAAGAAAGAAACTTCTCGAGGACTACGAAGTACCTAAGTATTTTAGGGATGACCTGTTCAAGTATTGCGGGGAAGAGAGACGACCTCCATACCGTTGGTTTGTCATGGGACCACAGAGATCAGGCACTGGGATACACATAGATCCTCTGGGTACCAGTGCATGGAATGCGTTAGTGTTTGGTCACAAAAGATGGTGCTTATTCCCCACTCAGACTCCAAGAGAACTGATCAAGGTGACTGGAGTCATGGGTGGAAAGCAAAGAGATGAAGCTATAACGTGGTTCAAGCTTATATACCCTAAAACTCAATTGGATTCTTGGCCCAAGGAATATAAACCTGTAAGTCAAAATTATGATGATAGATCATAATTGTCCCAATATTGGAATGTGCTTCAGAAATGATGTTCAATGCCATAAGTTAATATTGTGGAACACTAGCTTTTTCATGTAGCTCTGCTCTTCTTCTTTTGCTTACCATTGTTAGCAGTATCCAATGTATAGGCTGTAAACTACCTGGGTACAAATTTCATCTAAATCCAATCACTAGTTATAAATAAAAGAGTATCAAATATTGTCCACCTGTCCATGAATCCATCCCTCCTCATGAGCTTTTACTATTATAATATAAATAAGATAATCTACTGTTGTTGAAATTATTTTATTTGTATATTTAATTGTTAATAAATCTAAATATGGCTTTTGCAGGTTGAAATTCTTCAGAAACCAGGTGAAACTGTATTTGTTCCCGGTGGTTGGTGGCATGTGGTTCTCAATTTAGATGACACAGTTGCAGTTACACAGAACTTTTGCAGTCGTACCAACTTCCCTGTAGTTTGGCACAAGACAGTTAGAGGGCGCCCTAAGCTATCAAAGAAGTGGGTCAGAGTTCTAGAAAGCAAGGACCCTGAATTATACAAGATTGCAAGTAGTATGGATCTGAGTCAGGGTACAGGGGTTGCGTCAGACAGTTCTTCAAACAGCAGCTCATCAAGTAGTGACAGTGACAGCAGTTCTTCTGACAGCTCCAGTGAAGAAGACAGCGGACAAGAGAGCATCACTGCACACAAGAAAAAAAGAAAACGAAAAGCATGAAATTAATCTGCCTTAACAAACTTAGCATTAATCACAAGCACCAACTTTCAAATGTATTCTAAACAGTTATTATATTTGTATGTAAGGAGCCCATTTTGTATTATTAGATTTAATGAAATGGCTAATTTAACATTGTTGTTTTCCAAATAGTAAGCAATATATTTTTTGTTAAAGTGACTACATGACTATCAAATAAAGTTTAGTATTGTCATATTTGTGTTTTCAATATAAAATTGTAAAATATTTAATAAAAATAAACTCAAGGAATGAAACCTGATAACTAAGAAAGCTCAGAATTTAAAACTAATTTATCGGACATTGTTAGGGTACAAAAAAGTTTAATTTTGTTATTTATTTTGACATTTTTTATAGGAGAAACATTTTTAAATTTTGTTTTGTTACAAACACTAAGTTCTACCAGTTATATCTTAAGTGCAAAATTATTGATATATTAAGTACAATGCACTTGTAAAGCCGGCGCCAGACATGTGCTCACAGAAGTGATCACTTTAAAAAATTTGCTTAAATGTTTCATCACATATTGTTGTAGCTGCCACATATGTGTGCAAAGATTTGATCACTTGTATGTGCTCACAGTTTTCAAATAGACTTCACATAACATGGACGGAGATTTGGCCGACGCAGTTTACTTATATTATTTATGTTCGTGTAATAATTAGACAATGCAAGGTATTATAAAGTTGCGTCTTATTCGGATCCATGCGTTATTGATATTATTTTGATTCTTATGTCCTTTATGTTTCGGATCCCATATGTCTGGCTCTCCTTGCATCAACTCTATAAACTCGAAAACTCTATTGTTACTTCGTTTGGTT
>DWNE01000074.1:0-40964 GCA_018249875.1 Cecropterus toxeus
ACGAATACACAAACACCCAGACCCAGAACAGAAATCTAAACTCATCATTCATATTTCTGTCTGGCCGGGAATTGAACTCGGGACCCATTGCGCGTCAGACCGGTATGGTGACCGCTCGACCACGCGGGTCGTCACAAATCAAAAACTACAAATAAAGACAATTTCTCCAGTTTTTCTGCACAATAAATACTGCCATTTAGGTTGAGTTTCATAAGAGGCGATCAAAAAAGCTTTATCTATTTTAGACAAGCGTTTATTTTTCTACGCTTTACATCATTTCAGCCTCAAATCCCACATCAATCAATCACTGAAGCTTAGAGCTTTTACGCTTTCAAAGACATCGCACTCCACATCGACCACGAAAACTACAAACTAATATTCAAATTGATATTACTTGCAATCCTATGTAAATCGATATTTTCTTTGCAATCCTATCTAACAGTCGAAATCGAAAGAGAGTAGTCAGACTAACGATAGTACTACACTTTGCTGTTGCCGATATTTGCTTGGGCGGTACAATAAAAATGTAAACTCATTTCAGACAAGCGCTTTTCCTCTACGCGTGCTATATCATCTTAGCGGTTTAGCGTCAAACCCCACATCAATCAAGCTATAAAGCTCAGCGCGCTTACGATGTAAAGCAGTGTCCGCTTTATTTGTTGTGTAACATTACAAAGACATCGCATTCCAAATCGATAGACATCCAACGAGGAAGAAGAGCTACAAATAAAGATAAAAAATCCTTTCCTTCACAACCCTATACTGCAGGCGAGATCAACGAGCCAATGAGATAACATATGAACGAGGTACATTTTTCATTAGCAAGTATACCACTACACTTGAGAGAAGAAAGCAAATGTAGACTAGCGCTTTATTTTCCACGTGCTACGTCATTTAAGCGGCTTAGCGTCAAATCCCACATCAGTCAGGGGGGTTCAGACGCCGCTTACAATGCAACGCGGTGTCCGCACGACCCTCGCCGCATCCGTCGCATACACAAACTGATCGACAGTCCCAGTTTTGCTTACTTAGCTGTTATTGATGCACAACTTTAAGGTAGATATACAGATTAATATAATACCAGCAATCAACGTGTTATGGACTTCCCTGAGTGAACCTGGCTGTTGTATTTTCAGTTTATTTTTCTTTATTTATATTCAGACCATCTTAGTCCTGAAGAGTAGCAACGCATCTGTGATTGACTTCAGATAGAACCCCTGTTTTACATGAAGTTGCTTACAGATGTCCATGGAAGACAATAACATTTACTATAAGGTGGAAGTATGCTCTTTTAAATCTAATATAAAAACGTTCATACTAATATTGGTAGTAATTAAATGAGTTATTTGAAGCCCATAATCTTAATTCTTAAGTACAAATCCGATCGAAATATATTTCGTGATTCGTAACATAATATATTTTTTTATATACAGGCAACTTCTAGGTAAATAACATTCATAAGTATTTCGAAAAGTTATGTTATGTATATGAAGATTATAAAGTTCGACTTATGTCGTTGAAATTAAAATTATAATTGAAAGCAATATAAACTTACGATGATTATGATTGTTTCAACTTTATGTCAGCCTGTTTTGTCGTCAATCTACTTATATTATGCGTAGCAGTCGCTGAAATACAAAGTTTAATTAATTCTTTAATATAAACTGCCATAGTACTTTCAAGGGAAAGTATTATAAAGTTAATTTATCTGCCATTTAAATTTCAAATTACCTTAACTTGCTACTTAAGTTTAACGATGTCATTAAATCGCGAACGATACTATATGCCGTAACTACGGTATTAATTATTGTAATAACCTATCACGAGGTATTTAAGGGTTTTAAGTAAAAGCAGGAACAAGTTTACTATTTAATAAATATAAAACATCTTATTAAAAAATGTGCTAACGAACTTAGTGTTATTTTCTAAATTTAAAGTAGCATGTTATTTATGTTGGGGAAAGTGGTTAGTCCCGCTCATTGCCATCTGCAATAAACCCCAATAGTTAAAGATAAAGTTCTTATACCTCCCGTACTTCTCGATTCACGCACCCTTATAATTAAAATAAACCCCTCTCTGAACTTGACTGTTATAAGTTAGAAATAGGTTTTCCACCATCTTAAAAAAATAAGCAGTTCCTGAACGTATTCCACAAACCCGTCATTTAATGAAATTCAAATGCTCAATTCTTATTTCAAATTATAAAATAAAATTTTGATGGCATTGCAATTTACCTTACATTTCAACTACTTACTACTATAGCGCAAGTTCGTGTTTCCGAACGGCGTCGCGCGCACCTTATTTGCGAATGATTGACAGTTGTCATAGTTTTTACCATTACAATAAGTTGTGGTACTTTTTAAGCTCCGTTCCACCGCTCGCGAAGGGATTTCGAAGATTACCATTGTCATAGTGGCGCCCAACTCGCGGCCGAATCCAACTTCAGGCGAGCGAAGATATACCTTACGCGCGTGCAAGTGAGAAGAAAAACGGTGCAACGCCTCACGCACGTCGCGAAGAAAAGGGAAGCTTCTAGAACTTTCAAAAAAACAATCGACGCCACCGCGCGCGTCTATAGTGAAAATCTTTTTTTTTTTTTTTCACATATTCGACGTTGTGCGAGAGACACGACGACGTGCAGGTCAGTCCATCATCATGCCGCCCAGAAAGCGAGTGGATTGTAAAGACGCCGTCGAGTCCGCGTCAGACTCTGAAGAGAGCGTTATAGCGGCAGTTCCATCCCAGAGCATTACTATGTCGGGAGAAATGCTACAATCTCTTGTAAGGGACATCACCAACAGCCAAGCAGAAGCAAATAGGATTCTTATCGAAAGTCTATTGGCAAAAAGCGGCGCGTCATCTACACACGATGAACACCTACCTCCAGCGGGTAACCTTTCAAAGTGCACCGCCCGGTTCGATGGTTCGAGCAAGAACGCGGACGAGCTAGAGGCATTCATCGATTCTGTGGAGGTGTTCAAGGAGTGCACGAATACAACCGACGAGCGCGCACTCCGAGGACTGCCTATGTTATTGGTCGGCGAGGCTGCCGTCTGGTACCAGGGAGTGAAGTCATCAGTGACGTCGTGGAGCGACGCGATACAGCGACTACGCGGCATGTACGGCGTGCCGCGACCAGCATATAAAGTCTTTCGCGAAATATTTAGTTCCGAGCAAAACAATTTGCGTGCCGATGTATTTATATGTAAAGTCCGTGCATTATTATCGAAATTACCTTATGTTGTACCGGAAATAATGAAAGTTGACATTGTATATGGATTGTTAAGTCATAGAATAAGAGAACGAGTGCCTCGCGATTCGGTGGATGGAATAGAGCGACTTATTACTAAGGTCAGGTTAGTCGAGGAGTCATTGGCAGAGGTGAGCGTTTCTATGTCATCTAGTAGTGATGTCAATCATTTCGGTCATACGACGTTACCGGACCGTTCGGGCGCGAACCTGTGTGTTAACCCTACGAATGCCGCATACGCGAGAGTTAACCCTTCTATCGTAGTACCGGGTCGTACCGACGCGTCTATGAGTTTATATGGCAAAACAGTTGCCGATCGTTCGTTTGTATCGAATAGAAGTTTAAATAGTAGTGATGGGGAGAATAAACGTAACCGACCGAAATGCGTATATTGTAAACGTTTTGGTCATTCGGTCGATGTGTGTCGATTTAAGGTTAAAGCGGACTCCAAGTCTGATATGGGGGATAAATCAGAAAGTTGTTCGAGTAAAGCCCAGTTGCGTTGCTACGGTTGTGGTCAGGTAGGCGTTGTCCGATCAAAGTGCGATACGTGCAAAGTTAGTCAAAGTAATAAATCCGATTTTCAAAGCGCACATGTAATCGACTGCGACGACGCTCGCCCTTTGGTTGAAGTAGAAATTGTAGGACGTACAGGGGTGGCCATTTTGGATACCGGGGCAACTCACTCTATTGCAGGCCCAATGCTACACCGCTTACTTGTCGATGCTGGCGTTCAGCTTCGAAGCAAATCACGCTCATTAGGACTCGCCGACGGCTCACAACAGATACGAGCTGCGCTTGAGTGTGACGTTACTGTTACATTGAATGGACGTGACTTCCCAACTACTTTTATAATTTTACCCGATGCAGAAACCCGAACCCTGCTAGGCAGAGATTTTATCATGAATGCTAATATCTTGTTGGACTTACCGCAGATCAGTTGGAGTTTCAACGACGACCCGCAGCGATGGTACCCCTTCGTGACTCGATACCACTTACCTGCTGATGATGAGATACAGCTGATGAAAGTTGAAGCGTCGAAGCTCACCTTGAGGGATGATGAAGGCACGAAGCTGACAGTAGACCAAAGGACCCAACTGAACGCGCTCCTGGTAAAGAGGGCACATCTTTTTGCAAAAGAGGGAGCACCAACCGATTATGCGACTCATCGTATAAAAGTTGACGAGCATCATGAACCCATAGCCTCACCCCCTTACCGGATGTCACAAACCAAGAAGGAACTTCTTGAGAAAGAGTTGCAGAAGATGCTGGATGGTGATGTGATTGAGGAATGCGAATCCCCATGGGCTGCTAATGTGGTACTGGTGACGAAGAAGGACGGAGGAGTTCGGCTCTGTGTGGACTACCGGAAGCTGAACGCCGTGACGGAACCAGACAGATACCCGCTCCCACGGATCGAGGACGTATTACACGCAGCGAAGAACACCAGTTATATGACGACCTGTGACCTTCGATCTGGTTATTATCAGATTGCAGTAGAACCTGAGGATCGGGACAAGACGGCGTTTATTACCCCTCTGGGAACATTTAGATTCAAGAGGATGCCAATGGGGTTACGCAATTCGGGAGCAACCTTCCAGAGGTTAATGGACCGTTTCAAGTCTGGTAAAGAGTTGGCCGACGTCTGTCTCCTGACGTACCTTGATGACGTCATAATCCTTTCAGAATCGTTTTCCAAACACTTGGATGATCTTAACGCCGTGTTTGATAGATTCGCGATGTATAACCTGCGAGTAAACCGCGAGAAGAGCCAATTTGCACGTGAGTCGGTGAAGTTCTTAGGTCACGTGATTGTTCCAGGCGGAATAAAGGCGGACCCTGACAAGATCACGGCTATAACGAATATGCCACCACCGACGAATATCAAACAAGTCAAGACCCTCCTGCAAACTTCCAGTTGGTTCCGGCGATTCATCCCCAAATACGCCGATATTGCTAGACCGCTGACGGACTTACTTAAGAAGGACAGTAAATGGACGTGGACGACACGACAGCAGGAGGCCTTTGAAAATATTAAACAACTCCTTGTCTCGGCTCCAATATTGCGTCAAGCTGATGAATCCAAACCGTTCACGCTGAGGACAGACAGCAGTGGTTACGGCCTCGGAGCAGTTCTGATGCAGGGGGAGGGCCCAGATGAACGTCCCGTAGAGTATGCGAGCCGCCTGTTGACCAGCGCAGAAAAGAACTACAACACCACGGAGAGAGAGGCGTTAGCAGTAGTTTGGTCGGTGACTAAGTTCCGAGGGTACATCGAGGGGTCGGAGGTGATCATCAAGAGCGATCATCAACCGCTGCGATGGTTAATGACCATTAAGTCGCCCAGCGGACGCTTGGCCAGATGGGCACTCACCCTCCAAGAATACAATATCCGCATCGAGTACACACCCGGCAAGTTAAACGCGATCGCCGACACACTCTCGCGCCCCGCTTGTGTTGAAGGAACTGAAGACGATATGATGTACGCAGAAGTTGACCTACCATCGAGAGATCCTGGAGAAGTTCGCGACAACCAACTTAAGGACCCGGAGCTACGGAAAATTATTGAAGACCTCGAGTCTGTCGACGATCCGTTTAGGGGGAGGAGTTGGTCGGATCGAGGATTCGTCATATCTGATGGTATATTGTACAGGTACAGCCTTGATGATGGCGAGGAAGAAACCGCTTGCTTGGTAGTACCTGCACATGAACGGGGGAAAATTTTAACGGAATACCACGACTCACCCACTGCTGGACATTTCGGGGTTGAACGAACCCTAGACCGCATCAAGGCGAAATATTATTGGGCTGGGATGAGACAGACGATTGCTGGTCATGTTAAAAATTGTATCGAATGTCAGAGATATAAGACTGACAACAGAAAACCAGCCGGTCTCTTACAAACCCCTGCGACCAATCGCCGCTGGGAAGTCGTTGCTGTGGACCTATTCGGCCCACTACCGGAAACACCAAATAAAAACAAGTGGATCCTGATTGTAGAAGACACCTGTTCACGCTGGGTGGAGCTATTCGCACTGCAGAACGCCACCAGCTCGGAATGTGCCAAGACTCTGATTTCGGAAGTGTTTCTGCGATACGGAGTCCCTCGAAGAGTGCTGAGCGACAACGGTGTGCAATTTATAAGCGAGACGATGCAGCAAGTTTGCCATACGTTCGGTATCAGTCAGTCGCTTACACCGAAGTACCATCCGCAAGCTAACCCGGTCGAAAGGAAGAACCGCGACCTCAAACCGCAACTGGCCATCCTAGTCGGTAAGGATCACGGCACCTGGGACACCCACTTACCCGCGATACGTTTCGCGATGAATTCTGCTGTCACGCATAGCACAGGATATTCACCAGCATTCTTGACGTTTGGACGCGAAATGCGTGCACCTGCCGATGTGATTGCAGATATGCGCAGTATCATTGAGAATGATAACGCAATAACTAATCTAACGCCATATCTTAGGCGATTGTCAACGGCGCTGTTTAAAGCAAGGGACGTCCATGAGAAGCGACAGGCTTCTCAAAAACGTTACGCAGACGAAGGACGGCGCTCAGCACCTGATTATTCTGCCGGAGACTTGGTACTGTTGAAGACCCAAGGGGCCAACGACACAACCCGAGGTCAGACGCCCAAGTTAATTCCTCGGCGAGACGGACCGTACCGCGTCAGAGAAGTAGTGAGCTCGACGACATATAATATAGAGCGAGTTAGTAATGGTCAACTGTTAGGCAGATACCACGTGTCACAGTTGACGCCCTTCGTCGGCGACGTACAACCGCCGGTGAAAGAAAAGCGTAGGCGCGGTAGGCCTAGGAAGTCAAACTGACCCAGACGCGGGGACGCTTGTCCAGGTCAGAGGGGGAGGATATAGCGCAGGTTCGTGTTTCCGAACGGCGTCGCGCGCATCCTCTTTGCCAATGATTGACAGTTGTCATAGTTTTTTACCATTACAATAAGTTTGGGACTTTTTAAGCTCCGTTCCACCGCTCGCGAAGGGATTTCGAAGATTACCATTGTCAAAATATGTTTTTTTTTTTTCATATTCAGAAGATCAATTCTTCGCAAACATAACTTTTATATAAATCCTCGATGACCATGTAGGTAAAAGAATTGAGAGCGTAAAATCTAAACTTCAAGCTTGAATGCTGCTCAAAGTAGCTCATGAATTAATCATTAAGGACATAAGTAATTCTTTATTCTATTTCTTTAAACGCAAGAGGCGAAGTGTGCGGTGTTCCGTGTGGATGTTTCCGCCTTGATCCACTAATCTGGTTTTCCGCGACGCGATTATCATCTGACCTATACGACTGCACATATGAAGAACCGGAGGCGTTATCTTCATTGGTGCTAATAGATTTAACTGCGATTATTTAGAGGGATTCTCGTTTCTCGGAATGAGTTCAAGGGACTGGAGTTCTATAAAGCTTTAATTGAGTGTTCGTAAAACCTAAGTTCAAATATTAATAATATATATCTATCTATATATATAAGAGGCAATTCCGACTCACTGACTTATATATCAACGCACAGCCGAAGCTACTGTATCTAGAACCTTGAAATTTAGTACAGGAGTTCCTTTTTTGGTGTAAGAGAGCGATAAGAAAGGATTTTTAGAAATTCCACCCCTAAGGGGTTAAATAGGAGTTAAAAGCTATTACAAAATAATATTCATCATATGTTCTTGTTACTTTTCTCTAAGTTAAATGTATCTATAAATTTTAATGAAACTTCTCTCAATCAAATACAAGCAATCCTAGATATGTAATTGATACACATCATTGCTGAAGTAATCTGTAGGCAATGGAGCTAACAGCTTACATTTCTCTGGAAGAGTACCAGAGAATTGTGTGTATGTAGGAGGATCTGTTCATTTAGTACTCTTAATCTTATTATATCTTTAAAATATGTATTTTTTTTTTGTACAAATGTCATACGTATTACACACTATGTAGAATAAACTTAAATATTGCTAATTATGTCTCCGAAAACAATATTGAAAATATATCGTAAAATACTAACAAAATGGGTGCTACCTATGGTCATATAAACTCCACAAGCAGACCTGTGACCATTATCTGAGCATTACAATTATGGTCGTTGAAAAGTATGAGTCAGAGATGGAACTAAAATTGATTTCAATTATAATTCAAATGGACAATTCACGGTTCATACTTGTGTCATAATTTGGTTAGATTAATTCTCCACATAATCAGGTATTATATTTACCAAGATTCTGAAAATAAGTCGTTTTTTATCGGATTGAAGTAGCAAACGAGCATTCAATCCAGCTGATGGTGAGTGGTTATTGTCGCTCATTTTTTAAAGTCATTTATAAAACTCATATAGATTAGGGGTTCTATCTAAAGTCGATCCGAGATACGTTGCTACTCTCGAAGCAACCACACCCTTTCAGCGAAACACAAGAACTGCTTCTTGCTAAAAATAGTTAACAGATGTCCAGGCGGCAGTAACCCCTAACCATCAGACAGACTGCATGCTCGTTTGCGACTTTAATCTTATAAAAAAAACCTTGTAGTAATAGCATATTTATTTCATGCTACATTTTTGCAAAACAATGTATTTTCGCGTACTTATTTTTCTCATACTAACTTCAAATAAAGTACAATACTTCATGAAAGTTCGTGTGGCAACCCTAGTTCCCTACAACAAGCCAGAACAACAGCTGCTATAAGTTTAGGTAAAACTGATGTTATAAAGCAGAAATAGAGCACAGCATTTTTGTTATTGCTTAATCAGAACTGTAGATACGAGCGAGATGGACAGATGCAATCAAATGCATTCAAGTGTGGTCATAAATAAACTGATTTATTTCTTTTCAATCTTAATCCGACGAGTCTTAAACACCAGTGCTGTTACTGAACTAAAAAATAGTATCATGTACGAGTAAGTTCAATACTCTCGGCATGTCGCCAATCAAACGAAATAACAATTTGAATTACCAGTTCCTATTCAAATGGAATACATGATAGACGAATTTTGATAACGATCACAAAAGATATTTCTTAGAAACATTTAAAAAAATACAGTCACTTACTGTAAGCGTATAGTGATAAACTTATTGTAGACTTACCACGAGGTAAAAATGTCCTTTCTCGTAATACAATGTCGCGTGATGTCGTGATAGCACCCTGCATTCGAATATTGTGTTCGTTGGGCTAGGAGTCGCGCGGTACACATTTCTTCCAATCTGAAACATCACAATAACTGTATTTATGACGAAAGACAATAATTATACAGTACTCAGAGGAAGAAAAATTGAAAGCTAACCGTTAAAATGCATCTCACTGTGACTTAATTCCACAACTACGTTACAGGAAGACTAATCAGGTTTACGCTTTCTTATATTTATTGCAGCTCCATTACAGTACATAGTGAGAGCTCTACTGTTTAGAACATTGCATTGTCATGAACATTGCTAATTTAATAGAGTGTAGTAACAGGGTTTCAATCTATTCGCCTGCGCAAAGGCTACAACCCTGCAGTGTTCACAGAAGTGAATTTTCCACGCAGTTCAGCGGATGTATGCATTCAGTTATTGAAGCAGACCAAGGATTTTTTTTTATTCGGCTTCTGCAGTAAGGACGTTATGTTAAACAGGACGCGCCAGTGTAATAAGTGATTGTTGAATTTGCGTTGTTGAAGGTGGCCGTTGCAATTTTAATTGGATCTAATTAACGTACGCTAATTGTAAGTAAGAAGCACTATCATGTGCCACCATATTCGACGTAACATCAGAATTTGATACACTTCACAATCTAAAAGAACGTAAATGTTTAAAAATCTTTGATTGCACGTAAACAGTTTGTAAACATGACGGGGAGTAAACAATGTAGCAGATATGTTTGGCCTTTGGACTTACAGATTCTTTAAACTTAGTCATCTTTCAATGTTATGTTTTAAACATCACGACTCCCTAATTACATATTACTGCAACGATCCCAAAGTTTCAACATAAAATAGATTCCCGCATTCATAACCGATAAGAATCAGCTTCCGTTTAGCGTAGCAGATGGTTAGCTAGGAATAGCACAATTTAATCTCATTACATTTAATTGCCAATGCACAATTGTAACAGTCGAGCACCTCGGACCACGCTGACTCAGCCACCGATGCACACAACCACACAGACGGACGGGCCTGACGTACATACTAATTGACTTACACATAAACGCATAACAAGACGCGATTGGAAAAATTAAACAAGGCTTCGGATTCTTTAAGCGGTCAGAATCTAGTTTGAGATGGATGTTGTATGTGGGTATACTCATGTAGTACGTGAAATTATGCGATACGAAATTACGTGCGTACGAACGTAAAAAACGACGACCTTATTACTTTACTCTCGTCGTCGAAAAGGGACAGCGGTGTAGTGTTCTGGTTTATAAGGTGTTGCTAAACACACTCCTTCAACACTATCCATCGTCCTCTGGGATAGCGAAGCGACTGTGGGCGAGTTCAAATAGGATATCAATCCAATATGGGGACGATTATTATTAGACGTTCGTAGTGGCCACGAATCTTCAGGTTGATTGCATGAACATTTGTTTTTCTTTTTATTAATAAATATGAATCATACAAGCATGCAGTCTACCCGATCACAAGTGGCTAATGTCACTGTAATCAACCTTAAACAAGATCAGAATCTTACCCTGCTACCCATGAGGACTAAATAAAATGATCTCAGATAACCTTTTTTTTTTATAAATATGAAATAGAAAACGAGCAAGCAGCCCACCTGATGGTAAGTGGATACTGCCGCCCATGGACATTTGTAAACAGCTACATATAGAACAAGGGTTCTATATGAAGTCTATCACAGATGCTACTCCCGAGGACTGAGATGGTCGCCTCATATAAAAGTGAGCCGGCAAATAACTATTTCTCGTTTACCACACTCTTTAAACGTGAATACAGTAACACTTAACACTGATGTTATAAGACAGAAATAGGCGTGGCGGTGATTTCAGAGTCGAACCACAGATCGTTTTACCTTCAAACTATTACAATATCACAAAAAAGGAGGAAAACGACACATGAATAGACATTTGAACAATGAATGTCAAAGTAATCTTTCCCAAAGGACTACAATCTTTGCTAAATAAAATTTATGAATTTGTGTCAACTGCTAATTGGACTAATGTAAGGCATTTAGGAATCCACCCAAGTTACGAGAGATAAGAAACAAAAAGAAATAAGAATAAATGAAGCATAATGTAAACAAATCACTATTTCTGTGTAGCTTTGCATTGCACAGATCTTATTACACACATACACAGACTATGTCAATTGCCTATTTATGAGTAGTGTATGAAGAAAAATAAATGTATTGATAAATGAGATTTATAGGAATATTACTCTGTAATTATTATGAGTTATTGCTTATTGCATTTATCAAAAAGAACATTTTGTAAGCAAACACATTAGTCAAGAGACGTCAATAAGACGACAAATTCACTAAATCTTTGTTGTGGTTTAGGCTGCAATGTATGGTTAGATATCTGACACATACAAAAGGCATTCCAATATAGTCTTCAGTAACAACACATATGTGGCCCACCTCAGGTGGAAGTAAACCTATGTAAGGCTAATTATAAAAGACCATGGGCAGGAATGTTCACTTACTATGAAGTGAACTGGATACTTATCAACAACTTTTATAACATTACAATCTTACTAATATAAAATAAGAAAATTTGTGAGGATTTATATTTGTTTGTTACTCTTTTATGCAAAAACTACTGGTTGGATTTTGCTGAAATTAACGCAAAGATTGTTAATGAGCTGGATTAACACATGGGATAGTCATTACCAAGGTAAATGTGACCCAAGCGGACAGATTCGGAGGAGTAAACTAGTAATGTTATAAATATAAATGTATATCTATGATCGACAGTGTATCTTCAAACGCTCATATAATATAATAATTCTCCTTTTATGATTTAATTATGGATCCAAAGTTAATTAAGCCTTTTCTATACATAAACTATCAGCAACATGAGTTATTTGTAAAGAAACAAAGAATTGAAATTGAGAAGTACAGTGAATAAGCACAATATCCTTCAATCATGTCAGTACAAACCACAAAGAGAATGACCTTTTATCTTATACTAAAGATACAATAAGTACTCCGAGCTCTAGTATTTCAACAAAATACGAGATAAACATTAACTGTCAAAGTAAATACAGATATATTTATCAAGATTACAAGATTATCTATATTCCTAATCTATCAGTTCTCAAAAATGAATATTTTGTTTAGAAAATATGTCTTAAATGATGGAAAATATTCAACTTTAAACACATGATTAAAGAAATAACATTAAATGAATTATAAAAAGTGCATGAAATTGAAATATTACTTATGAAACTTATTAATTGCAATATTAACTGACTAATCAAGTGGTAGTTTTATACATATAATAAAACTGTAGAAGAGTCGAATTCTGTACACTGAATAAAAACTAAAAAAAATACCTCTATGGGTCTTCACACAAGTAATAGAAGCCCAAAAAAAAACGTTTTGAAATTCTTGTAATAAATAAATTAGCAAAATTTTTAGGGGATATAAAGATGAATGCCACTTTAACTCCAGACGATTTGAATTAAACCAATAAAAGGGGCTGGGGAACTAAATGAAGAGTTAAATCAGATCCTACTCACTGCCTACTAATATCACATGAGATATTTCAAGGCACTGAGTGCTATTTGTATTCTATTGCCTTGGATTTGGTTACACCTTTTAAGGCATCTTATGGCATTGAGGCTACAATGTTAAAAGGTGTATTTTCTAAGAGCAAATTATTAATAATAGGTGTTATTTTGTCGAAAACAAATGCAATTGCAAAATGTGAGCGCAGTTAAAATAAGCACCTTGAATAAGGAATGATATTGATTTTAATATTACTATTCAAACAATGTACAGATACAGATAGGAGCTGACTTTACAAGACTTAAAGATCTTAGATCTCTGAAGTGCAACACATATGTAAATAGTTTTAAGTAGTTTTACAAAGTGTTGGTTATAGATGTCTTAATATGTTTTAGTAGGTCCCCTGTTCTAGAAGAAGTTGATTACAGATATCCACAGATGGCATTCACAACTTTTGATGAGATGGACTACAAGAAAACAATCTTGCAACTTCAATTAAGTAAAAAAACAATCCAGTCTGAAAACAATGTACAACGATCTACTATGAAATGGATATAACTAAGACCACAACATATACAATAACAGTGCAACATTAGCTTAAAGTATGAAATGGAGAATAAAGAATATGGGATAATTACAATAGTCAGTATTATATGTAAACCTACAAATCAAAGAAAATATACTTAGGTAGTAATAAGTATCATGAATATATGGACAATATATGTATATTGCACAGTCTAATTACCTTTATAAATGCACTATAAATATCACATAAACATGTCACATATATCCTGTATGTATGTAGGAATATCATTAATTTAGGCATAAGTATTTAAATCATCTTCTATTTATATATCTGTATGCAATTTAACATTCTGTACTCACATGTCTAATGTATGATATATCTCATTTAAATAAATGGTGCCTTTGTACAGTACCACCTCTATATATGTTATTTACTATTATCTTTATTGTGTTTATGTGAAATATTAAATAAATGAAAAATATTTAAAATATTCTATTAATTCTTACAGTGCAAGGAATACCTTATATATTTATAACATGGTGTTAAAACTTATATATTACTTATAATAATACTAAGATTTTTTTTTTTTTCTTTCTAGATCTGCCATCTGCCCTAATACTATTGAATATTGTCTTTACAGCAGGATTAGACACTAGTTAAGTGTTAAATTCAAGTGGGGTTGATGATGGATTACCTTAAGTAACCCTATTACACAATTAAATGAATGAAACATAAATTATACACATACATTCCTTCAATATTCATAATACATCACACATGGAAAGGATAAATCAAAAAATATGTATGGGCAAATAACAACAATTGAAGACTTCCTGACTTCAATGTGATAATATACCACCATTCAATTGAGTAATCAAAAAACAACTAAGATTTGTCAAAGGCCAAAGTAATTACTGTAATGAGACGAGAACTACGATTTAGTCAAGATGTAATAATAAGTATAGTAATTGTCTGGCAATTTACCTTGACAGGTTGTTCCAAAGTGACGCGTCTTTCGTCGAAGGGTAGAGAATTCGCGTGAGGTATGAAGACCGCCTTCGGGACACCCGCATCCTGATTGTTGGAAGGATCAGGACCGGGTGTCCAATTGTAATCCATGCTCTTTATAGTGTTCATTTGTTGCTGTTTAACTTTCTTACTCTTTGCTATCACCATCGCACCCCGTCCTTAGAGTCAGCATCCGTGCCTCGTAACCCCAGAAACGAGCACACATAGGTGATGAAGTCTGATCACTTATGGTGAAAGGTGAACACTATTCACTGCCATCTTGAGGGGCGACCGCTCTTAGATAACGAGATCGCTGTTTTATCACCATAAAAATCTTCAGTATTGCAGCACTCGTGTAAACACTTCGAAATTTGACAAATTGAAACTTGATTCCTTTCGTTACTGGACGATTAGTGGTTTGGAAATCGTAAGTTTTAGACAGAAATAGGGTTTATATAAATTATGTACTATTCCCAGTTTTAATACAGGAAAACGGTGGTTCATTAAGGCCCAATTATATTACAACATAATATTCTTAGGGCGTTGATCGAAATAATCGTTCGAAGAACTTACGAAATGGGTGCACGAATCGGACATTTGTTTTGTTGAGTTGGGTATCGTTCGTCTCTTCGTTCTCTATCGTTCATTTGTTTTTAAAAGTGTTTCATAGTGTAAAAATCCGATCCAAAAAGTATAAGACTGTGAACAGGGTTTATACAGTGCATTATGCTACGTACAGACTGAAAAAAAAACCTCCGGATTATATATCAATAAATCTCAGTAATATTTTTTCATGATGAAAATAATGTTTGATGTTTGCAAATGATAATGAATTTTGTAAATAAAAACGGTATACATATACCTATAGTTAAAACAAAAAAATACTTAATCATTATTGACTCTCATATACTTAGTAGCTTATTTACTGAGTAAAAGACTAAAAGTAAATGAAATTTAACATACCACGAAAGGATATGATACTCGTCGTAATAATGCACTTTATAATATAATTCTATGAAATTAAATTCACGATTTTTACGTCTTATTATTTGTAAATTAATCATAACTTACATTTATTTATGATTTCTTAGATATTATATTAAAGAGTAATTAGTAATGATTATCATATAAAACCACTTAAAATAACGTTTTAAATGTATGTAATTTAATTTAAGTGAATTCATAAGAAGACTCAATGATTTCGCATCATCAACAAAAACAGCTTAGTGTGAACTTAGCATTAAGTAAACTAAAATTAAAAGTTATGCTTTACTTTACATGAAACGATTATTTTTCGTATAACTAATTATTTAATAACGATTATTACAGCTGCTTATTTAGATAAAAATAAAACTTACTTTTAATAAAAAATGGTTTATAGTAGATAATCTATGGTTTATGGTTTTAATACCAATGGTATTATTGTATGCATTATCTCTTTCTTTCAGGTTAAATATCCGATATTCTATCTCTTTCTATATAGAGTGTTGCAAGGTAAATCTGGCAGAGATAACATGTTATTTTATTCAGACGCTAGGTGGCTCTGTGAATTTTAAACTTGAAAAGGAGGAGAAAAAGAAAAATCGAAACTCGCCATTGTAGTTTATCGAGTGAATTTGAGCCATTGCAACGAAAACGGTTTTCTGCCTTGGGTCTTGTGTGAAGTGTGTTTATCGAGTGTGTGATATTTATTTGGAACGAAAGTGCAATTATAAGTGATTTTACGTTTTGTAAGTATATCAAGCTTTATTTTCTGCGTCATATAAGCATAATGGACAGCAGTGGCTCCAAGTGAACGGTTTCTCGTATAATTCTTCGAATGTTACTGTTCAATATGGCCGTTCAGTTATTCACATATTTTGACTAAAACCTAGTTTATACTTACGATATCTTAACTAACATTGTACACGTTATATAGCGATGGTTTTTGGAAAATTCACTTATTTCGTTGATGTGGCAAATTGACAGCATGAAATTTGACATTTGAATTCTGATCTGAGTCATTACTGCTCAATGGATATTCAGAGCTATATTTTATAGTTTTCGCGCAAATCCAGTTTTTTAACATGCCTGTGATTTATTAGTCTTCATCTGAATAAATATTTTTGCGTCGTGTTCACTTCCATACGTTTTGGATAATGACTATGGGAGCATATTTTTTAAAGGTACTTATTATGTGTGTTGTTTATTATTTCCGCATATGTTTTATGTACCAAGGGACGTCATTCCCTTATAGATCTGGCACGTAAATATTCTGCATTGAAAATCGAGTCTGCTCATGATAAAATCATATTGATTGTGTAATCACTCAAAGGTACCGTCTGTGTTCAAACATCACTTTGTTTTATTTACTTCAGTAATATCATTTCTTAATATATTTTCACAAACGCATTACGGTTTCAGTACCAGGAATAAATTAAAATTTGCAATGTTATAGCTGTAGCATTATAGTTAATGGCAGTATATTAATGTCTTAGAAAAAGTCTATGATATGCATTATGTTGGGAATTATTCATATTGATTGAAGACTCTCAAACTCTATTACAAATAATGTTCGGAATATTATTGATTAAATCAACATTTCCTGTTTATAGAAACAGTCTCATTAAATTCTAATTGCAAATTACTGCAAATTTCAGCTAAGCATAAGCCGATGAGTTTGGTTTTGAAAGCACACACATTTAATTTTTTGTAGAGATTTGAATATGAAATATTATTTAAACTTGTTATTTATTGTTTAAAGTCTAAGTGTACTTGCTCTTAGGATTCAGTACTTGGAGAACAACATATTAAAAAATAGTTCTACAGTTCAAGTCTTGAACAGGTGTTTATGCACCATACATTATCGTAAATACAGCAGGTGTACGCAACAAATGAGTATGCACACATAAGAAATGATACTTTATTGCCATGCCTTTTTTCTTAGTATGTGACAAATAATTCAAAGTGAGGATATGCTATTATTAATAAATACTTAAACGTTTTCTACTCAGCCCCACAGTAGGGTTTTCTCCTATGTCGTGGTTGCCATGGACACACAAAGACGAATACACAAACACCCAGACCCAGAACAGAAATGTAAACTTATCATTCATATTTCTGTCCGGCCGGGAATCGAACCCGGGACCCACTGCGCGTCAGACCGGTATGGGGACCGCTCCGCCACGCGGGTCATCAAGGTTAGCTCGCGGGTTAGTGTATAAGTGGCCTGTCCTATAGATTCCTGTTTCTAAACACGTCGATTGATACAACTTCCTATTTGATACGTCTCCCTACCCCGCAGCTCCCCCCGATGCTCTGTACTGACAGGCACGGGACAGCGACTCCCTGCCACAGGCGAATAACCCTACGCGCGTACTTCCGGCGGACGAGCGAACGTCCGACTGTTATACATTTACGCCTGCATTCCGACGGTCGCAGTAAGTAGGTAGTAGCTGTCGGTAGTAACGCTACCGCTACCGATAGCAGGTACCTACCCACAGGGATCGATCTTTTGAACTAGGCATATTACTTAGATAAAGGCGAAAGTTTATAAACCTAAACGAATGAACATAAACGCACTCACAGCCCCATAATAGGATTTTCTCCTATGTCGTGAGTGCCATGTACACACAAAGACGAATACATAAACACCCGGACCTAGAACAGAAATCTAAACTCATCATTCACATTTATATCTGGCCAAGCATCGTGACCGCATGGTCACGCTACGCGGGTCGTCAAATCAATGTAAGGATGAATGATTTTTGTTACTATAACAGCTATCCAATACTGGTCGGACTTGGCTAAAATTTGGCAGTTTATGACATTGATTAACAATCCTTGCCGTGGTAATTGTGACCGAAAGTGGCATCGCGGAATAATTTTGTCAAATTATAATGCTACCAGTCCATACATTACTTCGATTTATATAAACATTACCTAGTTGGTGGTAACTAAGTAATGCCACACCTATTTATAGCGTGAGGCAGTTCTTGCGTTGCATGGTTGCCGGATTCCTTACATATGAGGCCATCTTAGTCCTTGAAATTAAGAACACATCTGTGATCTATTTCCGATACAACCCCTGTTCTATATGCAGTTGTTTACAGATGTCCATGAGCGCTAATAACCACTAATCATCAATAGGATTGCATGCTCGTTTGCTACTTCATTCTTATAAAAAAATCCACTAAAGTAGGTACATGACGTCCTAAATGCATGCATTTAAGTATTGATCGCCAGGTGAAATTATGTAAATGTTTTTATTTCGACACCATTTTGTAAACTTATGACTTATGAATACTTGTTAGCCACTTCACAGCGCCGATGACAGGAACAGTGGGGGATTTATGGCGTCACCGAGGGGACTTATTGCGGTATCCCACATAACCCAGCGTTGCTCGCACGGCGTCGTGTACCTTTTGAATATTTCCTCCTCAAGAAAAAAACCAATAGCAGTCACCAGTTCAACTTACATCTACACTGAGCGTTGCCTAATACCTAGCCATAGCTACACGGTTTTCATATTCCTGAAGTTTTCTTCACATATCTTCTTAACCTTTGTTTTAACTAACACAACTTCAAAACGTCACTAGTTTATTTTCTAGCTTTCATTAAAAAAAGCATTATGACATGACATTAGGCAGCATATGACACTCTGCAAAATGACTGCACTTTGCAAAACGATTATAATTAAATTTTATAATTATATCAAAATCCGTCAAGCCGTTTGAGCTGTAGCGCGTGCCAAAAATAGACATACATACATACAAACATACTTGTATATACGTACAGACGCTCGATAAACATCCTCTTCCACCCTCCTTTTGCCTCAATCGGATAAAAATACATCTGAGTATATATAACTTTTGTAGATACCAAAATATAGACACACACTAACATAAACTGCAACAGAATCCTCATAACAATTTGTACAACAAATCAGTATCCCAATTTGGTCTAATTACCCTCAATTACTAAGAAGTCCGTCCCAATCAACCAACCCTTTGTCAGCTGGCTGAGCTAATTGTGTTTATTGGTTATGGTATTCCACGTCTGCCGTGATTCTACCGTCTATATTTATTTACGGATTTTAGCGCGCTACCCTCAAATGCTACCCGCGTTTATTTTAATATACGGTAGGTTAGAGTTTATTACGTTTTCTCAAAACAATCATTTACGATTTCGCCTAAACATTGCTAAATGTATGTACATTGCATATTATTGTTACGGTCATACTTTGCAATGTACTTTGCAATGATCGAAAAAAACCTAAAAAAGGTCGTTTTGAAGAAACATAACACACTCACTTAACGGTGGTATTATCCTTTATCGTTCGACTCCGGAAACTGTTATGGAGCAGAAACAAACCACAAAGATTTCTGCACCTACAAGTAACATCGTTAAAAATATTAAAACAAAAAGCCCAACTTCTTAAAATGAATTTTTCGTTCATAAGATTAATCGTTTAATTAACGCTTATATGGGTTTTGGTCAGAATAGTGAAGTAAAAATACAAAAAATATATATATTTTTATCGTCCCTACCCCCTTTTTCACTAGTAGGCTGAGAAGATTCTAATGATATATCATATGTCACAAGCCGTCAAGCCGTTTGCGCTGTAGCGCGTACCAAAGAAATGGACATACATCTAAACAAACAAACATAAAATAAAACATTACCTTCTGTCAAATATTTGTAGTCGGATAAAAATATAATATTACACAAAAAAATGTTACCGACCTCTGATTCATACAAGGGCAGTTAACAACGTCTGACATTGCTATACGAAATAAACATGTCGCATTTCAAAGGTGTCGGAAGCCACACTTTATATTTGAATTTCTTAAAAGCAGACGAGATAACTTTCTCTGCAAAAATCAGAAAGTTTTGATCGTTATTCCTTGAATGAGATGCTGTAAGAACGCGCAAAACTTTGCCTCTCGTGAAACCATTAAAAAATTTCAAAGTTACTGTGTAACCCCTGTCGTTGTTAGCGACGTACATAGATTGTCAATAACTGAGGGTTGTCAGACTTCTTTGAAAATGACAAAAAACTTTAAGGCACGAGATTTCTCCAATTAAAATATCTTTCAGATGCATATAACTTCAAAAATTTAAGGCGCAGGGATTGAACTACACAGTTATTGTGTTTGTTCGTCAACCAATATCGTCTTTCTGCTAGGCAAAAGACTCCTCTCAAGCCTCCTCTCAAGCCTCCTCTCAAGCCTCCTCTCAAGTAGAGAGATGCGTCGGCAGATATCAACTACGAAAGCGTCCACATACGAGTACGTATAGACAGGGAAAAGCTGCTAGTCTTTTAAAAGTATTTAACGTCGGCCGATACGTCTGATACCAATGCGTTTGTTGTAGGTTTTTTGCGCGCATCAATCAGTCCGGAGTTACTAATAAGAGTGTTACTATGCTTTTAATAACTCTACTACAATGCACACTCAAGAAGTAGTTAAAAGTACTAAATAAATAGCTGCAGCGTCTACCGTCTCAACATACATTATTTTAAACGTTGCGTGCGTACAAGTTTCGTCTGTTGAGAATTAACACTGGCTGAACGACCTACGTGGTCGGCTCATACAGCAGATGTATTACACATCTGCAGATACATCGTCGACATCTACAAATGCATCTCTCTACTTGTAATGGAGGCATCAGACTCAGCTCATCCACTACGCCGGGCAAGTGCAAATTGGTCGACTTCAATTTTTAAAAAATATCACAAATTTGTCCTTGAGATTATTTTTTTAAAACACTCAGAGTTCGTTTGAGGGTTTTCTCGCGATATTTTCTTTAACGTTAAAGTGATAAAAAAATTCAATACACATAAAACTTTGACAAATTCGAGGCGCCTGGGATTCGAACGTCGAACACTTTGAGAGTGCGATTTCCAACCGCCTGGCTACCACCGCCTCAGTCATCGCGTTTGTGTTTAAAAATGTCTGTATTAAAAGTGTGCTATTAAATAAAAGAGAACTGCAATACAATACCTCCCTAGTTTTATACTCCATACAACAAACGATATAATTATATAAATACACTACAATGTGATATGGCAGACATAATTCTCTGAGGCATTTCAATTTAACTGTCCAGGACAGCAACGCATCTGTAGTCGACCTCAGGTTGGATTCTAATATTTTCTTGGATTTATCATAATGTCTATGGGCGGCAGAGGCCACTTACCGCCAAGTGAACTGCTATTAAACTACACATCTATTTCTAGCGTTCTTGCGTTTCGGTAGAAGGGAAACACACCCTTCCACCGAAACGCAAGAACGGCTCACTTATTCATATATAAGTGAGCCGGCAAACACACCCTTCCAGAGAGACCATCTTGTCGTCGGGAGTAGCAACGTATATGTGATCGACTTGAAATAAAACCCCTATTCTATATGAAGTTGCTTACAGATGTCCATGGAAGGTCAGCTGCATTGTTATAAAAAAGCTACTCTATAATATACAAGTATATATATATATACTTTTATGATTTGATATGATGAAATGACCCAACCATTTACAAAATGTTATTAACTGCCCCGAAGCTAGAATGTAGATTGTTAACGCTGTCACGGGCAGGCCATGAGGGGATATATCCCTTGAGGTAACAAATAGAAGGCTGTTTCATTTCTGTACTTTAGTAGATCTTTTTAATTAATTAGTTAAGTATGTACCCACGCATTCTAAGCCTGTAACTGTAAACTTCATCTTTCTTTTACGACTGCGTCAGAAGAAGAGTGATGTTTTTAGAGTTTTTGTATGTTTGTATATACATATGTATGTATTTACATATGTCCATTTCTTTGGTACGCGTTAAAGCCCAAATGGCTTGACGGATTGTGACGTATGACATATCATTAGAATCGTCTCAGTTGCAGAGTGTCATAGGCTATATATTTTTTCAAAAATGGCGCCTGTAAGTAGGGAAAAAGGAAAGGAAGGGACAACATTCTTACTATGCCAATATGGACATGAAATAAAAAATAGTAAATAGATTTTACAATCATCATCATCATCATCATCAGCCTGATTTTACAACATTACTTATTAATTCGTAACATGGAACTATAAAATTATTACTTATCAAATAAATATTTCTATGACTTTTACTGGTCTTTGGTAGGTTATATAATCAACTACTGGCACCTAAGGCATTCCTACCTAGTCACCTATACACTTGTACAATAATAAAATATATGTACTTACTGAACTAATCAACATTAAGTAACATCAAGTCCATAAAACAACTTTAGTTAGATCTTGCTAAGTTACTTACCCAGCGGACGGACCAACGACCGGAATTAAATATGACGTATACAACTTTTTGAACCGATATGTCTCAGAAACAGTGGCTCTTAGGTAAAGAATTTTTGGCAAAGGGAGATCTCTCGCCAGGCGAGGTTATCATGCCTGCGGAGCGGCCGTGCTCCAACAATCTTTGTTCAGAACTTGTATATATGCACGATGTTGAGGAAACTCCGATAGCGCGTTTCAGAATACGATGACGTCATCTCTCGTTGAGTAGCGGGAGGTCGCCACAAATTTATACCTTTTTATTACACAATTTTATGATCTACACTTTTTATTAACCGCATTTTAACCTTGTGTAACTTTGTTCAACATGCCAGAATAACGGAGTTTTGAAGTTTGTATTTAACTATGTTTGAACAATTTTACCCGTTTTCAGCTAGATGGAAAGTTGTGTACCTTTGAAAGTCTTAATTTTTTTTTAAGGGTTCCGTACTTAAATACGGAACCATATTTCTAAGATTCTACTGTCCGTCTGTCCGTCTGTCTGACTCCATGCTGTATCTCATTCAGGTACGATGATAGCTAGACAGTTGTAATTTTCAGAAATGATGTATTTCTGTTGCCGCTGTTAACAAAAAATACTGAAAACAGAATAAAATATATATTTAAAGGGGCATATAACAAAAATGCCTTTTTTATAGATAATGGTACAAACGAGGCCTTCGTGTACGAGGCCGACTCGCACTTGGTCGATTTTGCTTAAATAATGTGCTTTTTAAAAAATAATTGTCACTCCTTTCGGTGAAGGAAAACATTGTTTGGAAACCTATGCCTGGAAAGTTAAACTTGAAAGTTCTCAAAAAAAGTTCTCTAAAGTATTGACCTAAAGTTCTCTAAGGTATGGCGGTAAAAATAAGTTAACGATGTTTATATCTAGCTAACAGAAATTTCTAATTTAAACCAATTTCCCTTTAGTCACATTACTCTGCTTTCATTACGTTTCAACCATGTTGGGAAACATGAAACTCCACTTATTAATTTCCAATAGTCCTATTACTAACCCATCGCGTTACTCCTGACACCAGCTCTCTGCATTTGCATGTAGCCGTCAAGATCAACACATCATTCCGGATTCCGAGTGCAGTATAATCCTGATGGTTCCATCCGTTGAAATAGAATTAATGATGAGCGCGCGTCGCTAATAGTATTTCCACATCGTCCATTTGGCTCACCAAGGTGACCGGTACGGGATTAAAGCGCTGGTTGTATTGACAGCGAGTGTATTGGAAGCGAGGAAAAAATAAAATGATAAAAACGCTTTCTACACTCCTATGCGAGTAGGCGTTTTTCTGTATCGTGGGTTTTGTGGACACATAGAGAGACGTATAAACTCCCAGAACCAGTAACCACTGCGTTTTAGTCCAGTATGCCGACTTCTCTGTCATGCAGTTCGTAAAACTTCTTGGCTGACAAATTGCTATTTCGCAGTATATATTTCTCGAAATATTATAAAAAAGAAGTATATCTTTATTTTTATAAAATCGAAGTAGCAGTCTAGCGCTCATTGGACCTGATGGTATGCAGTTACTGCCGCCCACGGTAGGAGTAAATCACAAATGCAGAGCCACTAATGAATGCTAAGATGATGGCCTCGTATTTAAGTCATCAAGTATTCACACCCTTCAAATCACATTAGAAAGAGGTGTGACAGTCGTACTGCTTCTGCATCTAATTTTGTATAGCAGTTTTAGGTAAAAACTTAAGATTGGTAATTTATATTAAGCGGCTGTAAGCATTTTTATACATTAATATTGTTTTTTTTTTAAAGTACCTATATTTTATTGTAGAAAAGAAAATACTTTATTTGTATCTGTAGTTGCAACTTTCAGTTGTTAACATAATCGATGATAATCATAATAACATATTGTTGATAAAATAGCTTTGGTTGTATAAATGCTCGCTTGCTTTAGAACATGTGCCTTAAAAGTCCGTAAAATCCATTTTAAAATTTCACATAGATGCTAAATGCATTTTGTTTTCAAAGGGAATGTAAAATAGAGAGAAAAAAAATATTTTTATACAAAAAAAAACATTCAATTCCAATATTAATGTTAAAAGTGGAACTGACTGTCATTTGTTTTATTGAACGCGCTAATCTCTGATCGTACTATTTGCATGTTATACATACATGTGTAAGCCAAAATCAAATAAAATAAAACAGACTCTACAGCAGACGATAACCTAATATTTACGTTTCACGATAGAACGGAACGGCGTATTTCATTTCACAAATAAATTTATTTGAGAAAAAACCAACGACTGCGTATAGGGCGGAAATATTTTCCGAGTATGAATGTATGTATGTGTACATGTAACTATGTTTAATACGCTCTAAAGCCTGAACAGTAATAGCCTAATGGTTGAAACTCGCCCCTTTCAATCGAGGGTCCAAGGTTCGAATCCCAGGCCACCACAGATTTTTCTAAAATGATGTGCGTATTAGAATTTAATTATCACTGCTTTACGGTGAAGGAAAACATCGAGTTCTTAAAAGTGGGTTAAGTCTACCAATTTGCACTTGGCCAACGTGATGGATTATGGCCTAAAACTCATTCTGAAAGGAGACCCGTGCCCAGCAGTGGGACAGTAATGGATTGACGATAGCCTAAACAGATTTGATGGATTTGAGATGTCGTTGAACTCGTCTCAATTGTAGAAGTAATAACATGGAAGTACAATAATTTGTCGGAGAATAAATTTATCACAACAATATTCATATCTATATGTACAAGGTTATTCTATAATGCTTAATCAATTTGAGTGATCTTTAAAGTAAATGAAAGAATACTTACTAAGTGAATAGATAAAAATTTCTTTTAGAATGAAAAATCCTGTACCTACAAACGTTATGTTCACTATACAATAAGTAGTAGACGTGATGTTGCGTGATCAAATGGCGCCAGTCCAAATGTACCTTCTGAATCCAACGGTTTCTCCTTTAGGTCACCAGTCCAGCTGGCCACCTGTGCTCCGTTTGCCTAAATGTGGTCGCAATCTAGGACTTTTCTTTCCCATCTGATATCGGTCTTTCGATGACACGATAGACTGGCATTGCAGCTGATCCAAGGGCTCCTCCTGTGAGGTATGGACCTCGCCTTATGTCAGTTACGCAAAACTGGGGTACTCGCGATGCATGACCTTGTACATATATTTATATGCAGAATGATGGAAAAACTCCGATGGCATAATTCAGTATGCAAGGAAACCATCTCTTGATGACTTGCGGGACGTTAGTTTTTTAAACACCGGCTTTCTACACTCATAGCCTCACACCAGGATTTTCTCCTATGTCGTGGGTGCCACGGCCATACAAAGACGAATACACAAAAACTCCGACTCAGAACAGGAATCAAACTCATCATTCATATTTCTGTCCGGTCGGGAATCAAACCCGGGAGCCACTGCGCGTCAGACCGGTATGGTGACCGCTCCGCCACGCGGGTCGTCAAAGTTATCTTTGGTTGGATGAGCATATCTCTAATTAGACCCGACAATGCACTGGTTTCATTACCTTATCACCCTACGCTGGCCTTTACCACTATAACATAATCCAATCAGTGTAATTGGACGCTTCTCAATCACAGACACGGAACAAGAGGACTGCACTAGCGACACTGCACTAATACGTTACTATATATCTAATAGTCTAATTAAACAGTGTTATATTGATCTGTGCCCTTTGTACGTTTATTACATTTCTATAAAAGAAATATATGTTAGTAAAAATAGTAAAACAAGAAACCCTACTACGTAAAACGATTTTTGGTTCTTAATGACATATCTAATTTAACGTTTTATATAATTTTTCGTGAAAATAGTCAAGTAAAAGTATTACATGTATATATTTTTGGAATGGTCTATTTACTAGCTTTCATTTGATACCCATATTGCAGTGATAATAAATAAAATTTACGATCTCCCCCCTTTTCCCTACTTGCAGGCGCCATTTTTTAAAATTATATAGCCTATGTCACTTTTCAAACTGAGACGATTCTAATGATATATCAGACGTCACAATCCGCGAAATCGTTCGGGCTGTAGCGCGTGCCAAGGAAATGGACATACAAACAAAAACATACATACATACACACATACATACATATACACATACATACATACATCGAAAATATTATCCTCGTTCTGAGGCAGTCGGGTAATGATAGAAGAGTCTTACATTTTTCTCTCTTTTGACGTTTTGGCAATTGCTGTAAACAAGAATGAAATACTGTTTTTTAAAGAATTAGTTTTACTTAATATATGATTCTATTATTTGGTTACAGAAATGATCTATCTCCTAAATGTGAACCGAACTATTTGCTACGCCAGACATCGGTTGTCCTCAGTGAGATGTCAATAGACAGCTTTGAATATAGAGTATTGCTTTGCCGTAGGACATGTCTTATCCGCAATTAAGGAGAGTAGTTGCCCGTCGTAGCGGATTCAACTCACCAAATGTGATCATAATTTTGGCATTTCTACAAACAAAATCGGACAAGTGCGAGTCGGACTCGCAGGCGAAGGGTTCCGTAGCTTTATTATTCACAAATGTTAAAGTGAGAATATAGCTCTGTTGTAAAAATGATAAATAAAGTTGAACAGTTTCCCAACTACCAACATAAATTTGTTTTTCATAGTGTTTGTATGAATTACAAAGTTATGTTATTCGGCTTTTCGGGGGAGGGGGGGGGGGATAAGTCCTTTCAAAGTGGTAAAATGACACATTTTACCACTTTGAAAGGACTTACCCTCAAATTGGTTTTAAAAACCTCAATATAATTTTTAAAGATAAGATCATATCCCACACATATAGGTAAGGTAAAAAAAAATTGAGTTGCAGTTCCATGTATGGCGAGTTTTTTTTTTTTTTGTATATAATTCGGAAGGCGGTTTATAGAATACCTACCAAGTTTCAACTCTGTAGTCTTAATAGTTTCCGAATAAAGTGGCTGTGGCATACGGACAGACGGAAAGACGGACAGAGGAACAGACGGACAGACGGACAGATGGACAGCCGGACAGACGGACGGACACACAGACATAACGAATCTATAAGGGTTCCGTGTTTTGCCATTTGGCTACGGAACCCTAAAAATATATTAGATTCCTTTTAATCTCGTTGTGTAATTTGTACAAAATAAATTCTGGTACACCATCAAGGACTTAAATTATGTTAGTATAATAATTTATACAATTTTTGAAGGTGGTGAAACCCTTCGTGGTTCGACTCTGGAAGCACCACCACCACACTTACTTCTGCCTAATACCAGTGTTAAGCACTACTGTGTTTGGTACAAAGGTGTGGTAAGGACTAAATTGGAACGCCTCGGATAAGTATGTCTCCCATGCTTATCCAAGGCGTTCCAATTTAGTCCTCGTTAGTAGCAACACATGTGTGGCCAACATTAGGTAAGAATTTGATCTTATTTGGGATGGATTATAGATATTCATGGACGACAGTATCCACTTACGACTAAGTGGACTGCATATTTGTTTGCTAATTCAATGTTATAAAATCAAAATACTAACTTCACTTTAATATGTTTCATACTGTTTGTTTTATTCAATAACGTACAGAAATGTTAAATTAATATGTTCCTTTACGTGCATGTTATTCAATATTTCGTGTAGTTAACAAATGTAGTTAGTGAAACGCGTAAACCACACCGACACGGTATCGAATTTTCAGTTTGTGAGACTCAAACATTTTACGAACACAAACCGTATCAAAAAAACAACCCTGTCGAGGCCTCCAGGCATAACAAAGTAAAATTCCCAGCGTGATTTTCACTCTGCCCATCTGCGGTATTCATACAAAATTCCCACTATGATTTTGGGAAACAGACCGACGTGTACCGACAATATGCTGAAACAAAACGCGATTCCGATATTCAATGAACTATGGTTAAAACCGTGCACCCAATAAATGCATTTTGCTCACATTTGACAAACGAAAATTCGTATTGTTCTTACACTTGTATTTGAAATAAACTCAATATAACTTTGTATATATATTATACCAGGTATAAGGTAGATTATAGTATACCACGTTACTACTTATATAATAATTTTGAAGGTAGAATGAGCATAGTTTGTCCGAGGGGTACCACCGCCACACCTATTTCTAGCGTGAAAAAGTAATTGTCTTTCGGTGGACGGATGTGGATGCCGGCTCAGTATCATGGGGCAACTATCTTAGTCCTCGGGAGTGGCAATATCTGTAATTGACTTTAGACAGAATCCCTGTTCTGTACAAAGTTGCTTATAGATGTCCATGGGCGATGGACATTTATCATCAGGCGGACTGCATGCTCGTTTGCTACCTCAATCTTATAAAAAAAACGAATTGTGATTATGGATGTTTTTAGTCAATCACATCAAAATTTTGCCCGTTAATAACTAAGAATTGAGAGAATCACATCAGGCTTCCTATGGGAAAGCATATCGATTGCATCGTACATAAGTACATAAAGTTTAAGCACATTTGAGATTTGTACGTAAATACCAAAGGAGGATGGGGCTTCGCTTATTTTTCGATGACATTGGAGCTAGTGGGGTTTCTCCTGTGCCTTATAAAGCAATAAAGCCCCCGAGTTTTACAATTTAATTAAAAATATCTGTTGTTCGGTTCGTATTGAGTGCTTTGATATCACTTGTAGCAAGTGCTCTTTTGAAAAAAAGATCATGAAGTTGTAATAATGTTACTGCTATTATTATTATAGGACAGGAATATTTATAGCAGAGTTGCCTCTGGGTATCACAAAGAGTTCCTCCACCCATCAATTTTTGTTAAAAATATCCCGAATATTATTTTTGTTGTTGCAACAGGTTTTATAGCTCCCACGTACAACTACGTCTATCAGTTGTCAATAACAGAATGGATAAGCGACTGCAGTCTATTGTGTAAAGACCGTTAAAACTTTTGAGTCGTCTGAGCTCCGTCGGTAAAGCTTTACAATTTATAGAGTACTTTGAAGTATTACTCGGTGATTTTATTAAAGTTATAACAAACTTTAATCATAGGAGTTTTGTTTTTATACTTTTTGTTCATAAGCATTGGATTACTTTACTCTTTAGATTTCACTTTGGTGGGACCAGTGTCACCTCTATTTTTAAGTAACAGCAGTTTTAAGCATATCTGTGTTGTGGGATAAATACATGTACATGGGTACACCTAAAACGACCGAATAGAGAATATTATGCTTTCAATCCGATTAGTAATAAACGGTTTCATTAATTAAAGTGCAAAGGAAACATTTTACAGAAGTTCTTTAAATGAAATAAATTTTAGTTTATTACATGTCTCAAAAATATTTCTCCATCTCTGAAGCTGGATTAGACAGCTGCATTTAAAAAACTGTTAAAGACTTTCGTCACTGAATACAGGCACTTGCGTAGGACATTATTTCGAAACGTAAGATTTTTATGAGGATTTCTAAGTAAATACAAGCTAATTTCTTTTGACTGCTCTGGCCTTACCCGAAGGCCACAAAACATTCATTACAAGTGTATGTTGTACTTAAAGTTGTAAGCGTTATTCACTTAATGTTGCAATCATCTTTTACTAAATGTTTCAAGCGCCATTCACTTAATTTTGCAAGCGTCTTTAACTTAATATTGTAAGCGTCATTCACTCAATGTTGTAAGCATCATTCACTTTATGTTGCAAGCATCTTTTATTAAATGTTGCGAGCGTTAATCACTTAATTTTGCAAGCGTCATTCACATAATGATGCAAGTTGATGATAATGTTGAATGCTGACGATTGAACAGAACAACACTAAGCGCAAAAATTAAAGATTTTCGAATAATGGCTGTATTTTTGTTATACATTGTCATATCATTATTTAAAGGCAAGCATTTAAAGTCTTAAAGTTCTACTTTAGAGATCGCATGATAAAAAAGAACTCAAGTAACGGGTGCCGTTTAATTCTTATAAATATCGTTAAAAAGAACTATCAATTTGTGTGGGATTGACGTGCTACCGGGTCTCGTGAAGAATCCTGAAGAACATATACAAGAAGAGTAAATCCAATCAAGCAATTTCAACGCTGTTGCTTGCAGTGCCAGGAAGTACTTTGTGGCCCTCAGATTAGGGTTTCTTCGCCCCAGAAATATACAAATTATCTACTTGTAAGCTGTGGATATGTATCCAATCCTCCACTACGAGTGCTTGATTTTCATTGCTTTATAGGCCGAGGTATTGAAATCCGGATGCGAAACCTGTGAGAAGTAAGATGTGCTTTGTAAGCGCTGTAGCGTTTTCAAATTAAATCTTACTTGCTTAGCTTAGTTTTGCTTCGTAGTTCAGCTTTGATGGAAATGCACCCTTCGGTCGTGGATTTGTGTTCATGTTCAAGTTTATCTTTATCCTCTTCATACTAGGATCTGTATTCAATGTCAAAAGGATCCGGGTATCTTAAGAAGAGCATTTCACATCAAATAAATTTTATAGAAATGTACGTCTTTTCTTTACAATTTCATTCTAAGTTAATACCGCTATCGAAATCTACTTGTGCAGGTATTGTATTGTGCTTGCTAAGAATTAATTTTAATATGAGCTATTTGGTTGAAGAAAACTCCGAAAGGAAAAGACCTGGACTTGGACTTTATGAATAGACTTAGCCGGGTTTCTTATCTTCTTGCTATTGTGATATTATACTGATTAAATTTTGATATTACATTTAAAAAAACATGTAAAGGCCTAACGAGACATCGACAAGGCAGGTGAAATTTTAAATTGCCATAGCACAAGGGGGTTTAAATACCCTATATTGGTAATGATAATTTCAAATTTTTGATGAAGTTGTATAATGAACCTCCGTCTTTACTTGGGGGCCTTAGTTATATTGTCGGCGGCCCACACTGTTACAGCTCTACGTTTTACTTTTTCTAAATGTTATGAAAAATTTAACAGTTTAAGTACCTGCTGGACATAATCACCGCATTTGACATGCGTGTTAGCGACCGCAGTGAGTGATGATGTTTTACATTAAGAAGCTGCTGCCCAAATTCAGGATTTGGTATCTTATGCCTCCTATTACACTACTTTAAATTATGCTATTGCTATTTAAGACAGACACCATACAGTACATTGAACATGTGCTCTCCTAAAAAGAGGGTATCGTAGTCATCTATCGAACTCATATAGTTATAGAATGAAAATAATTTAACGTAAATAATAATCAAACAAAACATTCCGCATCAAGAACGGTAAATTGTAATGTCCCTTTATCGTGCTTTTTATTAGTCTCATGATGAGTAAGTTAGTTCATGCGAAATCCAATTTTAACCCGACATGACGCTTTAACTTGACACAAACGGAAATTCCGAAGTGGTTTCCTGTGCTCCAGGATTTCCGGCACAATATCACATTCGTCGCATTCGTTCTGTAAAGTTGTATAATTACTTCCAACGGACCGAATGCAACTGTATTTGTTGATCAACAAAAGTACTTTGTCTGATTTCTATCTGCATTCCGGAACGTGCCATAACAAGTCTCGAAGCGAGCTAAAATATGTTTTAAGGTTGAAAGCGTGCAACTAATTGTTTTAAACAATGTTCATGTTCGCGTTTATTGTTATTCGTCACCTTTTCATGTTACTTAGCTATCATTTATTTTGAAAAGTAAAATACACGAGTTTTAGTTACATTTAGGGTAAAAGAACAGTTCGACTTCAAAGGCAAAACTACCCAATTTTTTCTTGCTTACGAAAATATTTTTAAGTACCTATAATGATGAAGACATACAGTCATAGGAAAGTAAGACTCTAATTCTTTCTGGGGTTACATGCTAACATATCTAGGTGCCAATTGGTAGAACCAATATGCACTTCGATAGTAAAAATACCACATTTATTACTAGCATGAAGCAATTCTTGAGTTTTGGTAGAAGGGAGCGATTGCCGGCTTTCTTAAATATAAGGCGACCATCTTAATCCCGGAGTAGCAATCGATTGTATAGGATACGTGGCCACATTGATTTTAGATAAAGAACCTATTCTTCAAGTTGCTTACAGATGTCCAATGGCAGCAGTCACCAGATGGTGATGATGGTGGTGGATGATGGTAGATACCATCTACTATCAGATGGACTGTTCTAGCTCTTTTGCTGCTTCAATTCTGATGAAAAGTAACCTGCTCGTTTGCTATAATTTCCATAATAATATATGCCCCTATATTTAAAATCAATAAATAAACATACGATGAATCCATACCTAATTTTACAGTACATAAATATCGTATTACAAAGTTAGGGATTTGACTAAAACAACAATTTCTTTTTATCTAATTAATTTCGCTTCATTATCTGAGTGGAAAAGTAAAAAAAACAACTGTTCCATTGTCTCGGAAAAAGAATAAGCTTTTAATTAAATAAAAACATGTAAAAGCATTTAAAATGTTTTGCAGTTGTCGACTTCTGGCAGGAGAAAATAAACATAGTTTATTTCTCTTTTTACTCCAACCGTTTTGAACTGACTGACGGCAAAAACATTAACAGAATATTTTATATTTTAAATTCATTTTCGTTAGTAAATTTAATAAACAGTTTCATTACTTGTTATGAAAGAGAAATGTAGGAATGTAGGCGGCTAATTGATGTTGTTATTGATTTTGTTTTCCTTGTCCATGTCCATGTTCATGTTCATGTTCATGTTCATGTTCATGTTCATGTTCATGTTCATGTTCATGTTCATTTTCATGTTCATGTTCATGTTCATGTTCATGTTCATGTTTATGTTCATGTTCATGTTCATGTTGATGTTGATGTTGTTAAATATGCAGTCATATCAAAAGCACTTGTACTAAATCCTCGAATCACAAATTATTTCACAGCAACGATGCAGTTTACGTAATCCCCATTTCTAGTTTCCTTGTTTCTATTACCTGTAAGCGCAACTGGTGCAATTTGTTTTGCTAATATCCTATAGGTGTAGAATTGTACATGTAATCTCCGCCATTCCACGCTAAAGTGGAATAATTAAGATCATGCCTTCGCAGTCTGTGGGATGTGAGAACAGGTTAACATGGACTTAAATGGTTAGATGTGTCTTCAAGGAATGTATTCAAGTGAAAGTTCTTTAAAATCGTTTTGATTTAAACTCGGTGAAATTTAAGTGCGTTACGAAAGCAATTGTCAGCGACACAACTAGATGGCGCTGTACCCCTTAATGAATAACGTTAACGATTTTACTACGTAGCTTGTATAAAAGTTTGGTATTTGCGAAATAACAGTTCTTACGTTTCGGTGGAATAGTGTGGTTGCCGGCTCACTTATATATGAGGCGAACATCTCAGTCCTCGGGAACAGCAACGCATCTGTGATCGACTTCAGAAAGAACCCTCTGATGTATATGAAGTTGCTTACAGATGTCCATGGGCGGCAGTAATTACTAACCATCAGGTGAACCGCATGCTCGTTTGATACTTCAAACAGATAAAAATAAGATATCCGAATATGGGCTGCAGCGATGAGTTAAAACATTTTTGAAAAAGCATAAGTCTTAATACCATTATGATAGAAATATTTTATTATCTATTATTAATTTTCACGTCTGTATGAATCGAACACACACACTTTTTAATATCTTGTCGAATTACAATCTCAATGAATTTATAGCATAGTGTTTTTGTCGTAGTCGTTGTCTTTTTAGTCGTCGTTTTTCTTACGCTTTTGTCAATATTCAGTATAAAAAACATAGCTATTATAAAATTGAAATGTACTTACCTTATTATGACCGTATTTTACCTGTATATTTTTCAGATACATTTAAAACTCATCTTTGAACATAAAACTGAAACTCATGACAGATTATCTTAAGGACATACCTACAAGCTTTTTTATTCGCTTTAAGTCTTATAATAATACAAAGTTACTCTACAGCCGGTCACTTCTAGTCGTTTGATCAAAATCCGTATTACGTGTGTACTTTGCATGTTTGATTTAAAGTATTTCTGCAGTGTAAGGTCTAGCGCATACATACATTCAACTTTTAGTTGAACAACTGTTTAGTCCGACGTTAAGAGTATATGAAAATATTTGTAAATCCGAATAAGACCAACGAGATTGTGTGTCAACTAAAAAATCTTAAAGTAACATTTTTAAAAATAATAAAACAAAAAATCAGACTGTTAAAAACGATTAATTGCCTTTAGTTTCATTTCATTGTTTTTAAGTTTTCGGTTTTATGTTTTTTATAATAAGGTTTTGGAATGGTCTATTTACCAGTTTTCATTTGATACCCATATTTTAATGATTATAAGAAAAACAACTCCTTCCCCTTTCTCCCTGCTTAATGGTGCCATTTTTAATAATTATATATCCTATCCCACTCTACGAACTGAAACGATTTTAATTATATGTCATATATGTAGCACAATCCGCCAATTAGGCTGCCGCGCGTGGCAAACAAAAAGACATACATACATATATACGCTCGACAAACATTGTCTTCCTTCTGGCAGCAACGGATAAGGAACCCATCAATCGAAATACTCAATTTCTATTGATTCAACCAAACATTCAGTTCGCAACTAGACAATGAGCAAAATTAAAAAACTAGTTCATTAACCGTTAAATCGATAACTACTGGATTGAGAGTAAGAATGCGTATTAACATCAACTAAAATGTTTAATCGTCATCAAATCGTACAAGCACAAAAATCAACTAAACAGTTTTATCGATATTACAATTGTATATATGCGCTAAGCCTTTCTGCAAGCGTGTTTCTCTAGTAATGCTATCTGATATTCGCTTCGCAGAAATCAAGCGCTATCAGAATCCTCTTTGTAGTTTGAATAATTCTAATGAATAATATTTCAACTTACCTTTCTCGAGCTTTATTAAAGCCTTTGTTGGATTAGCTTTTGTAAATCCGACTCTATATTGCATGATTTGCTGATAACTTTGTGAAAACTTTACAAATAAATATGGAGTTGAAAAATATACATTGTGTACTAGCATTATAATTATTTTAACTTATAACAGAATATCTTGTCAATCATTCATTATCAAGAGCATATTACTGTCCCGCTGCTGGGCATAAGGAATGCCCGCCAAATTGGACTGACGTAACCAATTTAATCATGCATTGTTATTAAAACTAATCGCGTATGTAATATTTAGCTAAACCAGTTGGGTTTAACTTGTTTTAAATTCAGGTGTAAGATTCAACCCTCAAATTCTAACGAACTTTCAAGATAAGTTAAATAAAAGCTTGTAATAACTCCTATTCTTAGTATCATGTATAAACAAAACCTCTATAAATACTCGTCATTTTTTATATTGATTGTTTGATACTTGATTCTATTGGTAATAATAACATTGATAACAGCCCCTCTGTAATAAGGGTTGTGAATTTATCACAACCACATCCGAATTCGTAACTAGACTCGACGCATCCGGCGCGCTCGGTCGTAAAAATAGACTTTAACAAATAAACACCGACGCCATAACTCTCGTATACAATTTTTGGATAAAGGGACGACTGAACATTTCACGTTTGATATCTAAGCTGTAGGAATGCGAATGTACCTTTTGGTTTCGTAGAATCATTTTTAATATCAGTGTTTGCTTAATTGAAGGTAACCATTTGTAGTTCGCCTTTGGAGCAACCACCCGACATTCTACTAAGTTATTTTTATTATATGTATTAATCGACCTACCGCCCGTGCATAAACATAACTAATGAGCCATTCCATATTTTTTTATTTTAAAACCTAGTTAAAAGTAATAAAACCGTAACATAATATAAACATTAATGAAGTGCGTTTAACGAGGAAGATACTGGTGTTTATTGCGTAAATATTCTCCCGGTTAATCGTGAGTGAAATATCATTATTATAAAACTAATAATTTACCGGCCATAATATCGTAATACCGACAGCGCTATACGTCGAGCCGAGTACACGCGAGTCTCGCCGAGCTACGATAAGAGCACGATTACTGTTTACGCGCTTCTAAGCGCCTGGGCAAAATTAATGCGCAACGCATCTTAGACGCACCTAAAGAATTGATCACAGTTTGTGTTCCGGCGTTTCTATACGCTATACTAAATTTAGTAAATAGATCTCCTAACAAATAAAATGAGTTCCAAATTACAAACCACTAAAAAATGCGCAGGATGTGCACGAGATCTATCAACAGCAGAACAACTAAAATGTATCACCTGCAGTTTAAAATATCATTACGATTGCCTTAATTTTACAAACAAAAAATTTAAAGAACTTTCACATGAGTATAAAAGTACCTGGATATGCCCTTCTTGTCGCTCGAAGGTACCAAAAAGCGACAACTCTAATACTCCTATACGCGGCACATGCAGTACAGCTGTAGATCGAAGCCCTACATCGAACATTACTCTTCGCCGTACCAACCCCAGCGCAACCACACAGGAGGACCAGGATGATGCGGAAAAGTTATCATTAGCATCTGTGAGAGAGTTGATACAAGAATCAATGGACAGCCTATTTGAGAAAATGGAACGAAAGTTGACCAAAATAGTTGAGTTAAAAACCAAAGAATTACTTAACGAAGTAAATGATATTAAGAACTCGATTAGATACTTGAATACGCAATATGAAGATATTAAAACAGAACTCCAAATTAAGTTCAACCAGGTAAATAAACTATCCGAGGAAAATGATAGCTTAAAGACCACAGTAAGAGACCTTGGCAATCGGCTTAGTATTATAGAACAACACGCACGAATGTGCAATATAGAACTCCATTGTGTGCCGGAACATAAAACAGAAAACTTGGTTACTGTCGTGACGCAAATTGCTGGTGTATCTGGAATGAAATTACAGGACGGGGACATACACAAATGCACTAGAGTTGCCAAAATCAACCCTGATAACAAACGACCCCGTTCGGTGGTAGTAAAGTTTTCAAATCCTCGAGTGCGCGATACGTTCATGGCAAGTGTAAAACAGTTTAACAAGAGACATGGCGATGATAAATTGAACACTAGTCATATTGGTATTGGAGGAGAAAAGAAGCCAATATATGTAGTCGACCATCTTACACCAGATACAAAAAAAATACATGCGCTTGCTAGACAAACGGCAAAAAACTGCACTATAGATTTGTCTGGACAAAAAATGGACACGTATTTATGCGAAAATCAGAGACGTCGGAACACATAATGATTCGTGACATTAGTCAGTTAGGGACACTATCGTAAAATATTTAATATACATATACACTACTTACGATTAAATTATTTATTTATTATCTTATATCTATTTTATCTTCTATGGACTTTCTAAAAATTTACTATCAAAATGTTAGAGGTCTGCGCAGTAAAACTCGTGAGGTTAAACTTAACATTATGAATAATAACTTCGATGTGTTGATATTAACTGAAAGTTGGCTTAATAGTAGCGTTTTTGATAATGAAATCTTTGATACTCGATACACGGTGTACAGGCGTGATAGAAATTTCAAGAATGGCGGGGGAGTGATTATAGCAGTGAGAAACAATTTGGTGTCTTGTCGTATGGTCAAGTGGGAGAGTAGCTTCGAGGATGTTTGGGTCACCATCGATGTAGCAAAACTAGGCAAGCTTAACCGCATTGCAATTTGTGGAATCTACTTACCACCTCCTATAAATAAGGATAAATTAGAAAGCTTCCTATTAAGCACGAGTGTCATCATTAATCAAAATGAATACGTATTGTTAGCTGGAGACTTTAACCTGTCAAACTTAACCTGGTCAAAAATACCTGGTGTAGAATATTTATGCCCCAGCAGCAGTAGCAACGTAGATACGTTATTTGTTGACTTCCTTGAAGAAAACGATCTCAAACAGTTTAATTCAGTGCAAAATACAAACCAAAAATTCTTGGACTTAACATTATCCAATAATCTAACAGTAACAGTTAAGGAAAACCCCTACCCTATAAGTATAGTCGACCAGCATCACCCTCCCTTAGACATAACAATATCAGTGCGAAAAAATGAGATTATACAGGAAATAAATCATCAAAGATTCAACTTTTCTAAAGCCGACTATAATAAAATTATAAGGGACTTGAATAAAATACCATGGTTAGAACTATTACTAGATTGTAATGATGTTAATGCAATGTTATCCGTAATTTATAGAAAACTCGATGAAGTAATAAAAAAACATGTACCTAAAACGAAACCTACATATAGTAAATATCCGATCTAGTTTAATAAAAACCTTATTTCGTTATTAAAAAGTAAAAATAAGCACCGAATAAAATACAAAATTTACAAGAATCCTTTAGATCGATTAGAATTTAAGTTTTTTGCGTGAATCTTGTAATAAACTTATAAAATGCTGTTACAAAAAATACATTAGTAATATTGAATCAAATATAGCTAATAATCCTAAATATTTTTGGACTCATCTTAAAAATATAAAAAAATCACCAAACTCATTCCCTTCTAAAATGACTCTAGGCGGCGCAGTAGCCTCAGATGGCGCCTCTATATGTAACCTTTTCGCTAAACATTTCTCATCTGTATATAGCAATGACGGTCCGCGTAATACTAAACTAATCTCGACAGCCTTCTGTAGTTCTTTGTGCTCAATCTTGTTCACACGATATGAAGTCTTCAAAAAACTAAAAAGACTCGATCTACAAAAAAGTGCCGGCCCAGATAATCTACCAGCTCTTTTTTTATCCAAATGTGCACACCCTCTCTCGTTACCTGTTTGCATAATATACAATAAATCACTTCAAACAGGCATTTTCCCCGACATCTGGAAACGTTCACGAATTGTACCAATTTATAAAAAAGGTGGATCGGAAAATATTTGTAACTACCGACCTATTTCTATAATTTCAACACTGCCAAAAACATTTGAAGCACTTTTACATCCATTACTGTATCGACATGTTCAGCAAGCGCTCTCTACTGCACAACATGGATTTGTACGCCATAGATCTACAGCCACCAACCTAGGCAACTTTGTAACGTATCTGTCGTCCTCTGTAGACTCGTCAATCCAAGTCGACACAATATATACAGATCTCTCCAAAGCGTTCGACATGGTCAGTCACTCAATACTCATGGCAAAACTTTCCAATTTTGGGTTTGGAGGCCCTTTACTGTCATGGTTGTCATCATATCTTGACGGTAGATCATCATACGTTGTAGTAAAAGGTTTTTCTTCTCATCCTTTTTACACGCCATCAGGTGTCCCCCAAGGATCTATTTTAGGGCCCCTTTTATTTAATATATATCTAAATGACATAATAGACACCATTCATAATTCTAAGTACTTCATATTTGCCGACGACATTAAGATATCAAAACAGATTCAGTCCGTTGATGACGCAATAGCTCTTCAGGAGGACATCGACAGAGTATATAACTGGTGCAGTAATAATGGAATGCTTTTAAACCCTGTGAAATGTTCATTTATAAAATTTACGCGTAACCATAAATACTATGAAACAGAATATAAAATTGATGGAATAAAACTTCAAGAGCACAAATCAGTACGTGATCTAGGCATAACTTTTGATTCTAAATTATACTTTGTTAACCATATTGACAATATTTGTAAGTCAGCACGGAAAATGTTAGGTTTTATATTTAGAAATTCTAAGGACTTTAAGAACTTAAGTACTAAAAAATTGCTTTTTACAACCTTAGTTCGAAGTAGGCTGGAATATTGTTCCATCGTGTGGAATCCCAGCTATCAGATACACAAGGACCGTTTGGAATCAATACAGAGGCATTTTACAAGGTTTTACTCGTATGATTCTATCAAACCGGTACCCTACAGTGATCGTCTTAAGAGATTCAACATAATGACGTTATCAGATAGACGTAAAACGCAGGATATGCTGTTCTTGTATAAGTTGCTTAACAACTTAATAGATGATTCTGAGCTGCTAGGCAACCTTATGTTCGACATTCCATCGCGCTTACCACGTCATCCAAGACCGCTGCTTACCCACAAGACATATCGAAGTAACTCAGGACATCACTCAATATTCCCTAGAATGTGCAGACTTCTTAAAAAAATTTTAAGCAAAGACAATTCGATAGACATTATGCATGATAAACTATCAGTTTTTAAAAGTAAAATTAGCAGAGTCCTCAACCCTGTCCCATCTACAAACCCGTAAGTCTTACATGGTATTATTTATGTATATATATAGATTTATGTTTATATATATGTGTGTGTATGTATGTATCTATGTATGTATGAT